>VXAK01016195.1:156081-202749 GCA_013399435.1 Arenaria interpres
CGGGGCCGGGGACGCAGCCCGGCGGCCGCCTCGGCGCAAGGCCGCGGCGCGGCGTGAGGGGAGAACCGCGTCCTGGGGCGCTGGTCCCTTTTCCCCGGGGCCTCAGGGGAACACGCGGTGCAACACACCTTGAATCTAATGTCGTGTCTTCGGTACGAGAAGTCTGTCAGCTTGGAAGTAGCCTGGATTTTTTTATTATACCGAGTTAAGTCAGGGCAAAGCAACGCCTTGGCAAAGCGGCGTCAGGACCGTGGATTTAGCTGGTTTTAAAATTGTAGGAAAGTCCGTGTTGGGAGAAATCTCTGGAAATGACCCGTTCCAAGCTTCTGTTGGAAGCAGGGCCTTTAGATTAGGTTGCCTGGGGCCCTGTGTCATGTGCTTTGATTTTTTTTCATAATGCTAAATAGATCTTTGCTGTACCATCTTCTTTGGGTGCATGGATTATTCAGGGGATGTGTGCACTTATATTTTAAATTGTATAGAAAATGACACAGCGTTACAGCTGAAAAGTCAAGCACTTGTATGTTTGTATGAACTGGCAATGTATGTGCATGCATGATTGTACTCTTTAATTGCATAGTCATCTGGTTTTCACTACAGGTCCACCACCTCTCAGTGCTTTGGTGATAGTGCTCAGTGAATAGATGCTTAGTGAATATGCTTTTTAATTCTGACCTGTTTTATAAGCGCCTGCTTTAGTTAGTAAAACCATTTAACCCTTTGGAAAATAATTGCTCATATATTTTAGTATTTCACTTGTGCTGTACATATATAATAGCAAACACCTATAGGAGACAAGATGGTGCTCCGTAAAATGATGATACGATACAATAGATAAAGCCAAAAATGATTCAATGGTAGTACTTTCTGGATGTTCAACTTGAAATTTGAAATACCATATCTTTATTATTTTTTTTCTTAGTGTTTTTATACAAAAGTGTTCACAACTTGCATTGTATTCAGTGGTAAATTTGAATGACTTCTGCCTTTGGAATCTGTAGGTTGAAGAGCTGGAGAAGTATAACTTGTGAAATGCTTAGTTTCAGTAACTTGCCTGCTACTGCAGAAGAATTCCTAAATAAATCCTGTCTGGAGGGCAGGACTGTAACAGCTCTAACCAGGAGGGCCTCTGTAGCTACGTGCTTTCTGGCTTCTGCTACAGACAGGGCAGGGTCTTGCAGCCAGCCAGGTTTCTGTACTGTGCTGCTGCTGACCTGGTTTGGTTTTGAAGCACAATCCGTTGTGCTGAATGATGGAGAAATGAGGTGGAAGGGGTGTCAGGGAGACAATCCAAGATAGGGTTTCACACCCAGGAGTGAGTGAGTCGTGTTCAGGTACCAGCGCCTGTTTCATTCTGACATTTCTAAGATTTTTGATAATTTGCTTTTTGCAACCTGAATGTCCTTTTGCTATAATGTTCTAAAAGCCTTCTCAGGTAAAGTAAAGCTCATATGTGGACTCTCTCTTTATGCATTCCGAGGAAGATCTTTATTTTCCCTTGTACCTCTGTTGTGCATGTGCATGTTGTAGTATTTTAGGACCGAGTTTGGGCAAGCTGTGTGTCTGTATGGGTGTAGTGAAAGACATACCTGATACAGTCTGATCTTAGGCGAGTTATCATGCCTAGATGTGGCAATTAATATCAGCAAAAGATTCGTTGTTGTGTGGAAAAAGTTAACCTTTTTCCTTAATGCTTCTTTTGAAACAGGTAAGATGTTGTTTCATAACTCTAAGAAAAAAATAATAAAGTGTAGCAGGAAGCCAACATGGATAGCTTCCAGTAACAGTGTTTATATTCTGCTAGACAGGCAACCAAAAATGGGAATTATTAGGTAGCTGTGGCTGCTGGTATTCTGCTGTCTCATGCAGTGGATGAGGATAAATCCACCTACCAGGTGGATTTATTTACTTCTGGATTATTTTTCTAGTCTGAAAAAAAAAAAGTAAAGTATATTTCATGTTAAAACTTTACATGATTTGCACTGGCATCTACTGAATTACAGGTTCTGGCTCTCAGTTTTAAAGTATTTATTTCTTCCAGAGCAAACCAGGGAACACACAGTTATGATATTGAATGAGTGATGAGTCTTTTACAGGTAGGATTCTCCAGAGTGAAAATGGTTTGCAGCAGCAGCCTTGGACCAATAGTATTGTTACTTGAAGCTCGGATTTCCAGAAAGCCTCAGTGTAAGTGTATCCTGCAGGACCCTTGATGTCTTACACAAACCATGAAGAGTTTTCTGTAAAGATAGCGGTGTGGATCTTGATAGGGAGAGCTTTGGGTGACAAAAACCCATGGAGTTGCAGCAAGTCTTCACGGTAACTTCCTCTGTAGTGGTTTATCTTCGTTCTCATCAACCTATATTAACATCAAAATCACAGTCTTTACTGATATATTTATTTTTCTGCCTCTAAGTAGAGCTGCCTTGGACACTGCAAACATTGGTCATGTGAGAAATAAATCTTAAATATAGTCAACAGAAATCAAGGGGTTTTCCTTGTCTTTAAACTCTTGCCCATACTTTTGATGGTAGCCTCCATCATTGTGTCTTCTAACATGGATAGTGTTTTAGCATCCAGTTTCTGGAAAAGACCTCTCTACTGAAGTTCAAAGTTTTCATTGGTTTTAAGTTCTGCCTTTGGTTTAGTTTTTACACTGTTATAGATTACTTCTTCCTAGTCCATAAAATACTTATTCTTTCTTTGCTTGTGTTTCCAAAAGTTAAACTAGCTCAAGACAGATGAAAAATAATGAATGCTGTCTTAGTAATACTTGCTTATGCCAGTACTTGTTCACGCACGTGCTGTAGTTCCTCCATATGTGTTAGCAAAGACATGGGCTATGCATTTAAAATTGGAATAAAGATGTTGCCAATGCTTTCTATGGATTAAAATTTAGCCATACCATGAGATTAGAAAATGTCTTTAGATAACAATTACATATCCTAGTTTTAATAAGACTTACCTTCTGAGGTGGTTTTAGTGAGTAAAGATAATTTCTGTGAGATATAAATGATCTGGGGTGTGGTTTTGAGGTGACCATCAGATGTTTAAGGATACTGCCTGTGTCTCCTTTTGTCCTCATTTAACCTGCATTTCAGATCGTGAAACTTTCTTTCCTCTCTCTCGACACATCATTAGTTGGGAAGTCAAGCTTGTCCTGGAATGTGCATAAATTTGAAATTGTATGTTTTAAAAGCAACAATTGTTTCTCTGAGCCAAGAACAAGCTATTCCTGGCAATGACTGTACCTAAATTTCTGAAGAAGATGAACTCTTGCGTTCTAGAAATTCCACCTTGTCCTTGAGGTTGGCCATTTAGGAAGTGGCTAGATTTAGGCTTCTGAGTCCACATTCAGAAACCTAAATAATTGACCTACTTTTTAACTACACAATAGAATTTAAGTTCTCCTGTTTATGTCCTTAATAGCTACAACTCAAAATTTCTCTTTAGACTGGGTAGGACTTACTTCAGTGAGGCTGTTGAGTTTCAGCTGGACGTGGCTGTTGTAACCCAGTTGGCACCTCAACGTGGAATCTCAGCATTGTTGAAGAGATACTGTGTAAAACTTCTGTTATTCAGTACTTCTGGCTAGCATCACATCCCAAAGCATTAATGGCTTTGTCCTCTTTTTCTGAAATGTTTTATTTTTTTACTTAACATACTCCTTCCTAGGTTAAGCTCAGCTTGGGCTTTTCTTTTCTTTCTTGACTGTCTGTCCCTGCTTTTTTCCCAGTACTCTATAATTCTGCAGTAGAGGGTTTGCCATCAATGGCAGAAATAATCTGCACAGTCATCTTGACATAAAGTGCAGAGAAGCAGACTGGCAGAGAAGCAGTGGCATCCCTCTTAAACATTTCCTTCCTAATCATTTTGAGCAGTTGGTGTCTTCTATAAGGCCAGCAAATCCATACATGTAGCTGTTTAGGAAAACCTGATCTTCGCCATGTCCAGTTGCCAGACTGTATTGTAAAGGAACTAATTATTCAAGGCAGGGAAGCAGATGTACTGTATCTCCTAAAGGCTGGCTTTGTCAGATGAACCAGCTTTCTTCATGACTATTTCTTTCAGAACACACAGGAAATGATCATTTTAGGAAGCAACAGACACACAAGAATTGTGAGTGCAGAAGGAATTGATTTGGAGGAGGCAACAGCAGTTGAATGGAGTCTGCGGGTTGACCCTTCCAGTGTTGGGTTTATTTTTTATTAATTACCGTGATAGAAGTGACCACAATACTTGTTAGTGGCACAAGCATGGTCAAAATAGAGGCCAGAGTATTATCCAGTCCTTTTGGTGTGATTTGAAGACCAGAACAGTGAAAACGAGATCAAATTCAGAAGTGTAAGATGGAAAATAAAGGACTAAGAACAAGAAAAACTTCTTAAAGCCAGAACCTCACTATTCAGAAGTAAAAGGATTCAAGTTCATATTCAGAAATAAAAGGGATGTGTACACCAGTACATGGGCTAATCACAGAATGGCCATCAATCACAAGTGACATAATTGTTCAAAAATAAATAAAAAGACTAATACTCTACATGATGGGTAATAATAGACGTCTGTTTGTAAGGTGGGGAAGTGTCAGTGCTGTTGTAGAAGGCACTGATGAAAGTGCATAGTCTAAGTTACCTCTACTTAATAAAGTTGAATTCAAACTGAAACAGCGATCTTACTTTGAGACAGAACAGAGCATTAGTTGTCTAGTAAAATAAAAAAACCCACCAGGTTTCAGTGGGTAAAGTATTTTCAAAGAGGAATATATTGGGGTAATTTTTTATAGCTGAAGGGAAAGAATAAAAAATTTAGAATGGGAATGAAAGGATTTGGTTGAAAATTTAGGATGGACATCAAACTGTCAGAATAACAAGGCTTTGGAACAGCTTCCTGGTAGGTGTGAAGGTGACAGCAAGATGACCTGCAACAGCAGTGGCTGGACTTGCAGATTCTGGAGGTCCTGTCTTGTGTTCCTCTGACTTCTACTAGTAAATTACTCTTCCAACATCCCTGTTCTCACTCTGAAAATGTAGGAATCATCTTATCAAATAATCATTGCATTGTTGCTCCTTACTTAATATTCATTTTCCTATTTGATGTGGTGTCATTTGAATTCCTTTTTTTATGTCTTAAAGCCTGTAGTTCTCTCTAGAATATTTATGGCCCTGCTGTCAGGAATTAAATTTTGCATACAATTTCCAAATTTCACTGTATTCCATGGTGACTTTGTTCCTAAGTAACCAAGGTAACCAGAGTGAACCAGTAAAATCTGGTTCTGTGTGGAACTGCATTGTAACAAGAAAACATACATAGTGCCAAGGTGCAACTGGGCAAATGCTTTAATACAAATGGAATGCTTTATTCAGTCAAAGCAGCCACATTTCTTATCAGAAATCTTCCATAAAATGCTCCTAAAACTCAGTGCAATTTTTTGTGTTGAGGAAAGGTTTGTAATCATCAACTTTGAACCACAAGCTTTGTTAACTGTATTTCTTAAAACTGGAAGTTTGGTGGGAAATACTTCAATGCTTCTGAGGGTAGAGGAAATCCTTAATGCCTCCCATCAACCTGCTCTTTTCTTTTTTTAAAGTTCAAGTGCCTGAACCATCATATTTTCTCCAGACGTAACAAGGTTGGATCAGAATTATTGGTCAATTCTTTACCCAGACGTTTTCTTCCACATGGGAAGGAACCTTTCTCTGTGAGCTAAAATAATTACCCCAAAGATTTTGGCCTTAACTTTGTTATAATACCTCCTTGTATTTTCAAAATTAAGTCATCTAAACAAGTTCCAGTGCTAGCTCAGTCTCTGTGGTGTGTGTGCTGTGCTTTGGGAAAGGCATATGACTCATTTCCATCACTGATGCACACAATCAGCAACAACATTGTGTTCAAGCAACATCTTGATTAGAGGAGGATTTTTCTTTATTCTGATTTCTCTCTGTAGAAAATAGCATAAAAGCAGCTGTACTAATTGAAAACAACAGCCCAGGTGGGTTCTTACCACATTGTGGTAGTGACCAAATAACTTCGTGTAAGCTTGAAGTATTCCCTCCTCTTGTATGCCCTGTAGGCTTTGGCCATCAGAAGCAAAGGGATTTTGTGAGCTGAAGACCCTCTGGCTGGTCATCTTTAACAACTAACACTGGACCTAATCTCCAGAAATTTTCTATTATTTCATTGTTAAGTTACACTTTAATTCCACAACACTGAGTGACAACACTTTCCACAAATTATGCAAATGTTGGAAAAGGTACCCTCCTTTTTTCAGATCCTGGGCTCCTTTTTTCTTCTCTTTCAAGAAATAATGAATACACTGGTTTTGTAGCATTCCTTAAGAGGACAAAGGGAATGGATACTTACTTGCCTGCTTTTTTTCCAGGCTTCTGAAGCTACGTACTCCATTATTAATTTTCTTCCTTTGCATGAAGCCATCCCTACTGGTTATCTTCCTTGTGCCCTTCTCAACAAAAGAACCGGAACTAATACAGTATTCAAGATGGGAAAGCATTGTATTTTTATAGTTTCTCCCTTATGATGTCTGCTTTTTCAACTGTTGATAAATGTTCCTCTGATTCTTCCTGAAGGTAGTTGTGACGGCTCTAGGCATCACGTGGCAGCGAGGAGCCTTGAGCTCCAGGTTGTGTTTGGGTGGTTGAGGTGGGCTTTCTCTAGCATGGCTAGCACTCAAGAGTGCCCATTTTTATTTTTTTTCTTCTAAGATGTTTTCTCAAGCAGTAGCGCAGTATCATTACATTCGTTTACAGCATTGTAGTCTGAGTTTCCTACATAACTGTTTTCTTAAATGATTTTTCTCATTTGTTCTTTGGCTCCTTCTTTCCAGACTGCGTATAAACATCATAGAGCCCTGCTCTTTCCTGACTCTTCGTCATTTGCATTCCCTCATGGATTAGCAGTTTTTTTCCCTGTCGCACCTTAATTTCCATAAGACTATTTGATGATTTTGTCAAAAGCTTTTTTAAGAATGCCAGTCTATTGTACTGATAGCCTTGTTTACATCTGCTTGGTTGTCTCCAGGAATTCTGGTGTATTGTCTACTATCTGCTACTTGTCTCCTCAAAAACCATGTGAATTCTTGCTGAGTATTATTTTTAAGTATTATCTCAGACAAAGATACAGGAAGCTGTCCTACGGATGGTTAGCCTCGGCTTCTCTTCAGTCTGGGTAAGATACAACTGAGAGAAGTGTTGAATGTCTCGAATAGTGAACAGGGAGTCTGTAGGAGACAAGTGTTTGCTGTCCTTCTGAGGAGTGGAACTAATTTACAAAATGAAATTAGTAGCAAGCAGGTTTGTGGCCAAATAGTGGAGGGGGTGCTCCAGCTGCATGTAGGGGATCTGGGAAATGGTTTCTGCAACGTTCTGTGAATGCATTGGGTTTATGTAGATTCTTAGAACAATTTATGCAGGATAGCAGCTGTGGCTCAGGAAGTCCTTGAGGTGGTACCTGTTAGAAGCTGGGAGCGTATTCCTGTGTGAGGCATCCGATACTGGTTACTGCAAGTAGATTTTATTTTGCAAAAGGTTCCTTGCTCTGGGTTTGTCAGTTTGATCTGCCTGATACAATTCCACAGGAATGTGGAAGATAAGTAGAGTTACGGAGTCATACAGAAGCAGCACTGCTCCCTTCATTAAGTAGTGCTCTCATTTTATAAGAGTAATGATCTGAAGGAACATAAATACAGTATTTTTGGACCACTGTGTAAATAGTACATATCCTGTATGCCTGTTTTGAAGAGTATCATTATAAGGAAAGTTCACCTTGCAAAATAAAAAAAAAAAAGAAACACAAATTACTAAAACCCAAAAAGTCAGCATCATATTAGGAATATTTTGAATATGAAACCTGTCCTATTTGTAACTTCCCATCCATTGTACAGGTAGAGTACTGTACTGGGGCAGAGTGCCACTGTCAGTTCGCTACTCACTTCTCATCCTCCATGAATACACCCACTTTTTCTTGCAAGAAGTGATGTGATTAATGTGATGTAATGTGATGCCCTTTAGCTGTTGCTGATTTATCCAGATACCACATTGACTCCTTTTCCAGGACATTCAGCTTCTCTTAAGTGGAATATAACTATCTCAGTGCTTGGTTGTATTCTGTCAAACAAGATCTTCTTTCAGCATGATCATTGTCAGCCAAAAGGAGCAGATTATGTGTAATCCAAAACAAGGATTCTTTAATCCAAGGAAAATATTTCCCTGGCATTGGACGAACTGTCATGTCATCACATTTTCAAAAGACAAAAGCTGTTGAGTATCGAAGTGTGGATTAGATGAGACTGTTCTGGTCTGGCTGTTACCCAGTCCCTGTCTGTCTGTTGGTTCTGCTCAGTGGTGGTTTCTGCAGCGTCCTGAGGAGGGGCCGAGCAAGGGGCAAGCTGGACCCTTCTCCCTGGGATCCAGTGATACGTGGGAACAGTTCAAAGCTGTGCCAGGAGAGGTTCAGGCTGGACATTAGGATGCATTTCTTTACCAAGAGAGTGGTCACACACTGGAACAGGCTTCCCAGAGGGGTGGTGGATGCCCCAAGCCTGGCAGGGTTTAAGAAGCATTTGGACAATGCCCTGATAACATGCTGTAGCTTTTGGTCAGCCCTGAGGTGGTCAGGCAGCTGGACTCGCTGATCATTGCAGGTCCCTTCCAACTGAAATAATCTATTCTATTCTACCAGTTTCCCAGTCAGAACTTGATTTTACCATATGTAGTTTCCACATCACTGCTGAAATATACTTTAAAACGAGTATCATCAGTTGATACTTTCATTTCTCTGACAGTGAGGGTAGTTTAAGCAATAGATTGATAAACCATTAAGTGTAAAAGGTTGGTATTTGATATCTCATAGAATGCTGGGCTAAATCTGGGGTTTGCAGTTTATTACTACTCTTTATCAATTCTCATAAACTTTCTGGTACTTCTTTGAGTTCTTTAGACTCAGTCTTAGCAAAGAAATGCTCTAGTGTGGGCTGTCCTCTCAGCTCTGCTCTTATCCAGAGAATTCATTTAATGATACTGTTATGGTTGTGCTCTCCGTGCCGCTCAGCCTCTTTAATTCTCCAAAAAGCTTCTCTTCTCCCAAGTAAGCCATTGCCAATTCAGTAGGCAGTCTAAGCATGCTTTGTCTCAGTTAACCTTGCTGAGCTAGTAGTCATTAGCAATTGGTCCGCTCTCAGGTCTTATTTGAAGGTCACTTGCCAAATGGTGACCTGTAGAGAGCAGAAGACGTCCGGGCAGTGGGGACTGGGACACACAGTCTGGAAGGGACAGAAGCTGCTTTTTTCTCTCTTTCAAACGCCGGAGCCAGTTGTGATGTGAGATCATTTGTCCTGGAGCCATGCTACGCCTGGCTGTCCATCTGTCTTCTGCAGAGAGGAGAGTCGCTTGACCTCAAGTAATTCTCCATCCTTCAGAATTGTGTCGGAAAAACTAGTTTAGTGGATATTTTAGCACATTAGTTAGTGGGAGAGGACTGTTTTTAAATACTGGAAATAGAGGGGGAAAGCTGCTCTTCTCTAACAGCATGGTACCAACTTTCTAATGAACTTTCTTCTAGTAGATTTTTGCAAGGGGTTTCCGTCCTATGTTTTACTTCCTTGATGCATGAGGTGAGGGGTCTGGTAGGGCAGAGCATATGAGGGGTTGTTGATGCTTCCAAGTACGGCCACTATTTCTGATCTTTGGTGGCTCTGGCACTAATCAGTTTTGAATGTAAATCTGGAAAAATCTTTCTGCTTTTTTTCATTAAAAGGCTTTTCAAGAATCTAACTTCAGCAGCCTAAGCTGTGATATTGGTTTAATCTATTCCAAGGGGGTTTTCTACCAGCATTTATTTCTGTGAGTTTGTTTTGATGGAGTTGCAATCAGTATTGCCAGCCTTACTGTGTTCAGTGTTTTGCAGGCATAGGCAGATAGTGGAAATACTGGATTACAAGGATTTGCAGTCCAAAAGAGGCCAGAGAATAGATAAATTTTTCAAACGCCTTAATTCATAGCTAAAGGCACTCTTGTGCTGCTGCTGGGCTTTTTTTCTGTATTCAAAATAAAGCTGAATGTAAAACTAAAGGGTGAAACTAAAAGTAGAAGGGCTAATGAAAAATCTGAGATCGTATATGGCAAAAGATGACCATCAGACAGGACTCAGTTTACAGGAGAGGAAAGTAGTTGTGCTGGAGCACTTGGGAGCTTCCCTGCGCCCTAACGGGTATGTTGAGGATGTTCCTAAACTGTTGTTAACACAGAGTGACTGTTGAGTATCCAGGAAGAGATCACTGAGAAGAAAAGCAGAGGCCAGACTGTGTAAGTAAATAGACCTGCTTGTAGAGTTAATTTGTTGAAATGTTTGCCTGTTTGGAAGAGAAGAAAAAAAGAAAAGGTTGGGAAAGCAGCTTTTGTTGGATCAAAGCAAAGCAGGCTTTGTGAAAACTATCAAAAGTTGTGTCGCAGAGTAACTAGGACTTGGCAATTGGATTCTCAGTGGAATGGAGAAAAATAAGTTTACAGGTGCTGAGGGGCAGAAAGAAGAAACACTGAGAAGTGGACATGAATCCATGAATGAAGCCTGTCTTCCAGTGAGCAACGAGCACTGAGATCTGAGGGGAGCACAGGAGGAGACAGCAATATTTAGGTGTAGCCTCGTTGTAGGATCCTAGAGCAGTCCTGGACAGGAGGCAGTCCCCTCGCTGTACTGGAGAGACTGGAAGAGTCAATCCTTGTAGAACTCATCAGATGGACTGTGTAACTCAATTGGGAGCATTTTTACTTGCTGGTCTTTTCCTCACACCCAGCATAATCCCATTTCTAGGAAGCAGTCACCATTTTAGCTGGTTGCCCTGGAGCTTTGCACCTTCTGCTTTTGCTGCTGCTGTTTGCTCATCCAAAAGAACAAGAATCAGTATCAGCCACATCCATCTCACTTGTTAGATGATGCTGTCCACGATCTTAGAGAGGGGCTTGGTAAGAAAACTTGTGAAAGTCCCAGCTGGCATATTCGGGAAGGGCCAGAGAGAGAGATCTGAGCAGGCTGGTGTAATGGATTTGGAGCAAGAATGGAAAAAGCTTGTACAATACTTGAGAAAGAAATGAAGTGGAAATAGGAGGACTGTGTTCTTCTGTGAAGTTGTCTAGGAGAGCATGTGTATAGTAACAAGCTGACATGGGGACACTGAAGAAACCTTCAAATTGTAAGGCATGTCCCAGAAACATGAACATCTATATTTAACCCCCTCAAACAACTTCAATTACAAGTGACCTTTCTTTCCTCTCCAGCCACACTGTGAATGTCACTCCCATTGTCGCTGTTCTCTTGGCTCGCTCTCTGCAGCGAGCAGAGCAGTAAACGGGAGTGTGACCTCCTCTGCGGCTGTTCTTCAGAAGGGCAGTGGTGTCACTGAGAACTGGGTCACTGCTAGTGCTTAGAAAGCTGGACCAACCATAGAGACAAGCAGCCGTGCAACTGTCAGTGAAGAAGTCCTAAAGGTGCAGATTTTTAGAGATTTGAGCAGAAAAAGATCATTTGCTGTCAACAGCCAAAGCTCCTCCGCAGTGAAGGGCAGCGTATTGATACCACTGTGGTGTCTTGGTTTTGAGCGCTGTAAATACCAAATATGTTTTTGATGCTGCTGATCCTCAGGGGTTCTCTAGCACATTAGCCTTGTTTTGCTGCACATTGTGGAGTCCCACATGGCTCTACTCCCTTTGCCCAGGTGGGAATAATGCTGCCTGGCTGGTGAATCTGCGTGGGGGCCAGCAGGGCTGGTGCTGTGGGGCTGGGAGAGCTGAGCTGCTACTGGTGAGAGAGTTGGTGGAGGAAGATTGTGCTGTCCTGCGGTTGGGGTCCCACTGCCATCCCATACTGTACTCTTCCGTGTTACCTCTGTTGGTAGGAAAGTTTGATTATAGTGTGAGTGTGGAGGAATGCTGGCTATTGACCAAAATGTTTATAATATTTCAGGTATGTGTGGAGCCTCCTCTCGGGTTTTTAGCCATTGCCAGTCCCGGGGGGAAGGATGTTAGAGGTTCCCGTTCCTCTTGGCAGCTGTGTGTAGAGGCCTACTGCTTTGAAGGTGACACAAGAAAACAGCCCTTGAGAAGCCCTTAAACAAACAGACATGGCCTATCCTCTTCTCTCGTTCACCTCTTCCTGGCCTCACATCATGTTTTCCGAGGAGCTGCTCAGTTCATTTTCTAAATTAGCTATTTTTCACTTGGAGAAGTAAGGCTTGCAATGCTTCATGTCCTGTTAGCACAGCTCTTACTGTTTAAAAAAACATAATCGTGTTTTATGTGTTGTCAGAAGGAATCTGTAGGGAGGAAAAGAAAATTACAGTGTTTTCCTATTTTCCCAAAACCAATTCTGCTTACTTCTGTGTAGGTTTGGTCTGTAGCTTTAATGGGGTATTAGTTCTAATACTAATAAACATTTTATTAAATATTTTGATACTATATTTGTTTGTCTTTATTTTCCAGGGCAGGGAAACCGCCACCTGGCTTACATCTGGATGTAGTCAAAGGAGACAAACTCATTGAGGTATGAAAATAGGTTTTGTATGTATTTGGTGTATCGTATACACAGGCACTGGCAGTAGAAAATTTCCCACCACTTTCTACACTTACTCATAAATGTTTCCTTTCTCTCTCGTATGCATTACTTTCAAAACGGTTTGTTTTACTCGGAAACTTCCAGAATGAAGTGAATCTTCCCTTCCCTGTACTCTAAGGCTGTCTCGTGCAGCGCTGCCTTCAGTTACCTTTGGGTGAGGTGTGCTGTTTGAAGGGGTACAAAGCTGCAGCGCTCAGCTAGCAAGCAATGACACTTTGATTCCTGAACATTAAACCTGTCCTAGTAAGAGAGAGGGAAAATAAAATGTTTGTAAGGGAAACTCGATGCTTTGCAGAGCCTTATTTCTTCCAAACTTAATTTCGGACCAAAGCTGACTTACATAGGTGGTATCAAACTGCAGCCAGAAGACACCTTGGCTTAGGAACATCAGGAGCAGAAGCTTGAGTAACGTGGGGAAAGAAATCTCAAATACAAAAAAGTATCTCAAAGAAAGCACAAAGTAAAGCATTTTTACTCTTACTCATCTGGTCAGGTCTTTTTCAGGGTGGAGGATGGGGGTGTTGATGGTTTTTTGTTTGTTTACTTTGTTTTACAGTGAGGTTAACTATCCTGTGTTTTGTAGGGTTGTGGCCCTGTCCTACAATATGAAATACAATATGATTTTTTTCATCCCATGTTCTGGATCATGAACAGTGAACAGTGCTGTGATTAGCACAGATACAATGAGTTATTTTTATTGCAGCAAAGGAATTTGCCTGATACATACCACTTCATTCTCTATATTATGTCTTGTCTTTTATTTTTTTTTTCACTGTTTCTATATTTGTATATCTATATATCTATTTCTGTGTTGTATATCTATATTTTATCACTAGAGGGCATATTATTATACTGATCAACATTCAGATTTTTCAAAAGGATATTTTTCCAATCAGAAGTGGTAAATTAAAAAAAAAATTTAAAATGGCCTTTTAACATGGCTGACAGAGAGGACCCAAGCCAGTGAATGTATTTTAATCTGTGAAGTCTCCTAACTTGCAGTTGACTAAAACAGGGAAATGTTTCTGGGCAGCAAAAGTTTGCAAAGTTGAGCCAACTTTTCTGAACAGAAACCTGGAAAATTAAGAACTCAGTGTTAGATAGACTTGGGTAGCTTAAAGGCTTGGCTGGTTTATGATATATGCCACCATAGGAGCATTGGACACTATTAAGTGTTCCTCCTGGTGCCTAGCAGGAGAGATTTCCTCTTTAAAATTTGGTTAAGTTACCACAATGTGTTTTGCATAGGAAAGCAGATAGAGATGTCACAGATAGGTGTCTCGCTAATAAACTTGTGTTTTCCCAAGCCAGAAACCAGTGAAATGAGGCTTTTCTTTATGGTCCTTTACTGTTGGCTTCACAGATTGTTTTGAGAGAGTACTCTTACGCTGGATTTAAAGACAGAAAATTGGCAGAAAAGAGATCTTTGTTCAGCCTTAATTTGAAAGGAATTAGATACTAACACACATTTACTGGATCTTCAAAGTAGCTCATTAGTTGATACAACCCATGGCTGAGTTGGCTCATACCTGTGACTCGGACCACACCGGGGCTGCCCTTCGCTGACGCTCTCGAGGCACTATGGCTTTCAAGCCCTTTGCATTGCGTTTTTCTTCAAACCATGGACCGTGTGTTGTGCTTCTCACGGTACCGTTATGTGTTGCGAATCTTTTTCCAAGATGAGACCTGCAGTAGGACTCAGCTCAGCCTTCTCCCTGCTATCCCAGCAGCAGCATCGGGGGTAGGGATTGTACTTGGCACTGAGTTTTCCAGTATTTCAGGCCATGTAATGAGATTCAGTGAGCGAAGCCAAATGGCAGTGACTTTTTTTGGTATGTGGCAAGTGGCCAAACATAATGCAGCCTTCCCACCTGGGAGACTTATTCTATGAGATACATTTTTCTTGTCATGTTTATTCTGGATTTTTGAGTGTGGAGAGCAAGGTTTAGGATGAAAGAGTTGATATGGAGCTCTCTGCTGAATTAATCCTCAGGTGCGAGGCGAATGTCTATCATGGGAGTCCTGGTCAGGACTGAAAGCAAAGCAGCAAAATGCCATGTGGAAGGTGAGGATGCACCATTGGTTTTGGCAATGGATGAGCAAATTTGGTGTTGCAAAGTTGCCAGTTCGGAATATTGTCCTGATGGTGTCAGCTTCTTAGGCTGTGCTTGCCCAGAGCCTTGGGACCTACAGGAGACCCAGGTTGGCTTTGTGAGCCTGGGCTCTCTGTCCACCTTGGGAAAGCGGGTGATACAGACATTCTGCTTCCCTTCTTGATGACCAAAAAGAGCTTCTTTTTGCTGTCGTGCAGAGCACCCTTAACAGCTGTTTCTAGTCTGCTCTCCAAGTACTCTGAGATTCATTAGAGGACGAGATCACACAGAGGTTACAGAACGACTGCTTGGTACATGTGGAAAATACTTTTTCAGTTTTGTGTCTTATGGTAGGCAGGGGTAACCAAGAAAGAACATTCTTAAATCCTGTGGGTTACTGAGCACTTGATACTAACCGAGCCATCAGTATCCCAGGCCTTGTACTGAGGTCTGAGGTACACCTTGTGATTGCTGGGTCGAAAAAGTGCAACATCAAAACAAGCCATGAAGTGTTTAAGCTCAGTGTATGAAGGATAACACTGGGTTATAGCTCAGAGGCACAGAAAATTTTGGAAGTGTTATCTTGAAGTAAAGGCAATAAAATGGCCCCATCCTCTTGGCACCCGCCCTTTAGCTGTTGCTGAGCATTGATGAGATCCCCTCTCAGTCTGCTCTTCTCCAGCTGAACAGCCCTAGGGCTCTCAGCCTTTCCCAGGCAGAGAGATGTTGGCCTTCTGGATCTTATCTTGGGAGGCAGCTAAGGAACTCTTGTCACTGCTGTGGTTGGCCTGACACTTTCCCCAGTTGGATGCGATGGCCTGAGCCATTGGGGACCCCCACCCCCTGAGTCCTTTAGTTTAAAGCCCGCCTCACCAAGTTGGCCAGCCTGCTGCCAAAGATTCCCTCTTCTAGACAGGTGGATTCCATCCCTCCCTAACAGGTTATCCTAGCTTAGGCAAGGCCCAAGGTCATCTGCCTTGAGGAATGTGTAAGAATCATTGGGAGCAGATGTGAGAGAGAATTTCTTGCATGAGATGGTCTGGTACTTTGAAGAGTTATTGTCCTTCCCAGGCTGTCTTGTATTGGCTGTTAAAGAAGGGAACAACTGGGGCTTTTCCATATTCAGCTGTTCTGATGTTACAAAGAGAAGATTTGAGCTTCTGTAGTGAACAGCATCAGACAAAACTGAAATATTGATTAGATGTTGATACTTTGTTTTGAATTTGTTCTGTTTATTCATGTTCTTGAATTTTTTTTCAGGAAGATCCAAAAGTTTACAGGAGTCTAATATGCTTCTCTGTTTGATATTCTACCTCAGAAGCTCATCATTGATGAGAAGAAATACTATCTCTTTGGGAGAAATCCTGATCTGTGCGATTTTACCATTGACCACCAGTCTTGCTCTCGGGTCCATGCTGCCTTGGTCTATCACAAACATCTCAAGAGGGTTTTCCTCATAGATCTAAACAGCAGTAAGTAGTGTGACATTTAACCAGATAGAAGTACAATATTTCAGTGCTTAAACATTTCTGAATCTGGGACACTTTTTCCTTTTTGTTGTTTGCACTGTGTGGATAGATAACTGTAATCTGAATTAGCATCGTAGCGAAAGATTGGCAAGCGTTAGGAGCAAAGGAGTGTTTGCTCCAGTCAGCTTACATCTACTTCACTTGGTGTTTAAAACAACTTTCTAGACTCTTAAGAGGCTAAAGGAGGGGAGGAAAGGGATTGGACCTTCCCTTCACAACTTTAATGAAGCTTTCTGTTTTGAAGGTGGTTTCCCAAGATCTAAAGCCTGACATACTGAGGGTTTTTTTCCACTGAGGGAATGATTCCAGACATGGTACACTGGGATCTACAAGAATCCAGAAAGTAAATGGTGTTTGCGATTTATTTCCATGACTTTTTGAGAACTGATGTGTGTTATCTGATGTGTGTTTGTGAGATGCTAGGTAAAATGTGCACAGCTGTTTTATATCAGTGATTTATATCCCAGAGCAACCATGTACGGTTTCTGAACTTCTCAAAGACTTGAACTCAAATACTGTCAGCCCAATAACGGGCTATTTTACATTTTGATGTTCTCAGCACATGGCACATTCTTGGGTCATATCCGTTTGGAACCTCACAAACCCCAGCAGATACCCATTGACTCCACGGTTTCATTCGGCGCTTCTACACGGGCCTATACTCTGCGAGAGAAGCCTCAGACACTGCCATCAGCCGTTAAAGGAGATGAGAAAATGGGTGGTGAAGATGAAGAGCTGAAGGGCTTGCTGGGCCTCCCAGAGGAGGAGACAGAACTTGACGTGAGTACGATGGCACACTGTAACTAGATGGCATTTCCAGCTAAACGAATAGCATTCCCCTCTGGTTTGCTTAGGTTCAGGTTCGTAATTTCTTGGCCTTGAAGATAGCCTGAGGTGTCTTCTGCTGGCAGACAGGCAAACCATCTTGTTCTGCCATGATAAGCCTGTGATCATGCTGCTTCCCAGAGTCAGTGTCCAAAATCCTCCTATTCCAATGGTTTTCTTGCAAAGGCGTACCAAGGAGTATGTGCTCTCCAACTCACGTTACCCCAAATCTGGCGTGATTTCCCATACTCTTCATTATTGCCAGGTAACAGTGAATGCTGCCTTTTTTCTACACTTAACTAGCAAAGAGAGAGAGAGCAGTGTGTGTGGCATTCACGGGATTATTGAGGTTGGAAGGGACCTCTTGGGATTATCTGGTCCAGCCCCACTTATTCAAGCAGGGTCAGCTCAAGCAGGTTGCCCAGGATCGTGCTCAGTCAAGTTCTGAATATCTCTGCAGACAGGAGACTGCAGCCTCTCTGGGCAACCTGTTGCAGCACTGGAGCACTCTTTCTTTGTGAGGATCTGAAGTTGAAGCTAAACAGTGTGCTGAGGTCTTTTGATATGCACAATCACACAATTAAATCAGTCTTCATGCACTAGTTGCTCAAACTATTTCATCCCCAAATTTGTTATTAGAATCTGACAGAGTTTAATACAGCCCACAACAAAAGAATTTCCACGCTAACCATTGAGGAAGGGAACTTGGATATTCAGAGACCGAAGAGAAAACGGAAGAACTCCAGAGTGACATTCAGTGATGATGATGAAATCATCAATCCGGGTAAGTGGTTTGCTTCCATCTTTAATTGATTCCCTGAAGGCCCTCCTTCCAGCATTCTGATGGGGATTCCTCATGGCTGCATATGGATAAGGAGAACAGAAATTTGGTAGTCAGTATTTGTGATGTGCTATTTCAGAGAAGCTGCCAAATGTCTCTCTTAAGTCTTTGACCTCTTTCTGGTTTTGGTTTCTAACTGTGAAATAACTGACTGATTTGTGTAGCACAGGGATATCACACTCAGCTTCCTTGCTTAAAACTCTGTCAGATGTTGGAAGAATCTCATAGCTCTGAAAGAAGGAAACTGTTTAAAATTTTTTGCCTTCTTTAGAATCTAAATGGGAACTGAACTTGATTTTTTTCATCTGTCCCTTAGTGCTTTCCTTACTTGTTGGCTAATGGATATTTGTCTCAAGCTCAGAGGTTTTTTTTTCTACTTGTCTGCATGTCTGGAACAAGTCATTCTCATTCACAATGATGCTTCTGAAGATGTATCCAATTCCTAATTACTTATTTTTCTCCCTTAGCTGTTTTATACTAATGACATTTGTATTAATGATATTTTATATGGATAATATTCCTATTAATAAGAGTAGCTTATTAATGAGTGTGCATTTTAAAATATAGTAGGGAGGTAGTTTCATTTGGCAGTGTATACCACCCAGAATGGCCACTTTGATTTATAAGGTTATGCAGTTTAGTGCTTAGGGCATCCTAATGTAAACAGCAGTCATTCACATTACAAAAAAGGTAATTTTTTTCAGACTTTCAGAGACTCTACTTTGAAATCTTCTGAATCCTCCTTCAGGGTCCCCAAGGACCTCTCGGGCTGGCTGTTGTGCCTCTGAGCACATGCAGTGCCTTGTCAGCAGCAGCTTTCAGCCCAGAACTCCAGTCTGTCCGATCAGTGCGAACTGGCTGCCCATCTGTCCCCTTTCCCCATTCCCCACTGGAGTGGAAGCTTTTCCTACTGGAAGATCTGATGAGCCCACCTTGAGGCAAAGCCACTAGGTGTCCCCTGAGCTCCTCTCTGTACTTGGGCCTGCTTGTGCTCACCGAGAGCTGCTGCAGCGCTGGTGTTGAGAAAGGTCCATGTACCAGTTCTTCACAGAGGTTCCTTTTCCTGATAGATGTTCTGTCTTTTCCTGTATTCTTACTGAAAACTTCGCTATTCTTGCCTTTACAGAGGATGTGGACCCTTCTGTTGGGCGTTTCAGGAACATGGTACAGACAGCAGTGGTCCCAGTTAAGGTACAGAGTAACTCCCAACTTTCTAATTAATGCATTACATTGATGAACTCACTTTATGAATTACACCTTAGAAACACAATGTTCTATGGTGGAAAATGTTTTATTGTTAAGCAAAAGTTGTGTTCATGTTTCACAATTGTCTTTTTTCAGCAGACTTGACCATTTCCCTTGAAATCAAGCTCTTTTGACACATGAAATCAGTGGCAATTTTTTTTCTTCACGAAAAGAATCACTTTCCAGAAATTCAATATGGTAGTTCTAGGCATCAGTTAAAACTGTGGGGAGTGTGGAAAATAAAAAGTAAAAATAAGAGTTTTTTTGTTTAAATACTGGAAGTGTTAAAGATTTCATAAGGTTGTCTACTAAAACTAGCAGGGTTTAGGCTTTTCTCCAAGGTGAGTGTGTTGCCAGTGCTATATTTAATTTGAATAGGGAAGGGAATAGGGAAGACCTACAAAACTTCAGGGTAGCTAAGCAACAGTGTAATAGCAATTTTGCTTGTTGCTGGTATACAGTAAGTAATGTATATGGAAAAGGATAATTCTACCTAAAGCCCAGACTGCAGGAGAAGATTCAAATGATCAAGAGTGAGACAAAATCACCCAAGGGATGTAGAAGTTGAAGTTTCTTATTTTGGGGGGAAGGAGGGTCTGTGTTACTGACTAAGGACCTACTTGGTCTTGCATTCAGGACAAGCTCAGTACTGGCAGGTGTGTGCAGGAGTTAAAGAGGTGCTCACACCTGATCAAAGTGAAACCTGAGCTTCAACTTCTGTTGTCCCTTCCTGCATTGTGCACCTCTAAGAGTTCATTATTAAGTGGTTTTCAAGGAAACTCAGAAGAAATCTTCTGGGACAAAGACTTGAGACGTGGTCTGTAACCATTTTATGTGTGGCTGGTTTGGTTGCCTTTTTGGGGGAAATGACGTTGGCATCAAGTTTAAATAGCCTGCTTGTTTCATATGTTTTGAGTAATTCTTTAAATACTTCCATCTACAGAAAAAACGGCTGGAGAATCCAGGAGCATTGACAACAGATGATTCTGCATCACGACGTATGCAAAACTTCCCCTACAGCGGGGGATTATACGGTGGTTTGCCCCCAACTCACAATGAGGCGGGTTCCCAATCGCACGGCGTCCATGGGACAGCACTCATCGGGGGGCTGCCGATGCCTTACCCCAACCTGGCCCCAGATGTGGACTTGACTCCCGTTGTGCCCTCAACGGTTAACATGAACCCAGCTCCAAACCCTGCTGTCTTTAATCCTGAAGCTGTGAATGAACCCAAGAAGAAGAAATACGCAAAGGAGGCATGGCCGGGCAAGAAGCCAACCCCCTCCCTCCTGATCTGAGTTGGGGTTTGTTGAGTTACGAACTCCAGAAACTGTTTATGTGCAGTATCGTCTTTTTAAAATTTCAATGTCCTAACCAGATGTAACACCAAGATTGGAGAAGTGAAATATCCTTTAAAGATCTGTCTTCAAACGTTTTTATATGTCTGTTTAAAAGAAAAAAAGAATGTACAGCTCCCATCTCCTTATATATCTGGCAGCCTTTTCTTAGCCAATTACTGGTCCCCAGAGGTGTTTACTCTGAATTTCAATCCGTAAGTTGAAGGGGCAGAGTCATACAATTTCATTACTATTTATGGCATGACCCTGCAAATTTGTGTATTTAGGTGTCATGCTTACTATGAGTAACGTTGTTGTTGCTGGACTTGCTCGTAGCAGGTCAGCTGTATCAGACATAAATGTTTGTGGGGCCAAGCCTTTCAGAAATCCCATTGGTATGAGTTCTAAAACTTGCAAAATATAGGTCAGCTTTTATTTTTTTAAATATTCAAAGCCCCACCAATGTGGGGTGTTATCTTTTTTTTTTTTTTTTGTTTTGGCTTTTTTGGTCACAGCTTGTTTTAATTTCCACCTAAAACACTACAGCATCCCGTTAGATCGTGAGAGCATGGAGCTGAGATGGTCGAGGAGGAGGGGGTGTGC
The DNA here is from genome assembly GCA_013399435.1 of Arenaria interpres. NCBI lineage: Eukaryota > Metazoa > Chordata > Aves > Charadriiformes > Scolopacidae > Arenaria > Arenaria interpres. The sequence goes on from VXAK01016195.1 coordinate 177,172, forward strand.
TGCCCCAGCTGTGGTCCAGTGCGGTGCGATGGAGAGCGGTCTCGGGGGAGAAGAGGATGGCTCCAAGCTGGTGCCCAGGGCAGCGTCCCAGCCTGGCAGCCATCTACACTCTGCAGACAGTGAAGTAGGGCTGACTCTCTCCCCTGTGGTAACTTAAGGTGGAGTTAGCACAGAGGAGAACAGTTTCTTTTAAACTTGGTGGCTCTTTTAAATAGTTTCATTTTTATTTACAAATGGAACTTGTGAGCTTAGGTATGTGTGAGATGCAACAAGACACACATAAAAATGAGCAGGTATCAGAGGACTTGGTGTTTAACACCTACAACCCCAATCTGCACGCTCTTCTGGCTGCTAGGAACAGTGGGGGAGAACTGAATGCTACTCAAAGCTAGAATATAAATTCTCAGTAGAGAATCTGCCTCACCTTGAATAAAGCAGTGGTTTCATATTATTAGATTTTTTGATGACTTCATCACTCTCCCTTTGAATAAAATGAGCAGCTCAATTTGGATTGTTGCTCTGGCCCTTCACATCCTCGGGTTTACATTTCAAAACCTGATTCAGATGCTGTGCCTTTACTTTACACAAGGTAAGGCCAGAGCTCTGTTTTTCTTAAGTTTACTTTGGCTATTTTTACACTCTCTAATGCAATTCAGCTGCCCTGTCACATTCCGGTGTTGTCTGGGGGTTTCTCCAGGAGGTGTGCGCTGAGGTGACCGTGTCCCTGGCTGTGGCTGTGCGGGTGGGACGGTGGCTGGAGTGGAGCTGTGGCGCTGTGCCTGCGTGGGACAGAGGTACAGAATCAGTGTGACTTCTGCATCTACAGAGCAATTGCTTCTATCATGTTATTGAGGTAAAAAGGAGCTGGCAGCTGCCCCGTTTACAAGAGCGATGGCTTTAGAGACTGGTTTGTTCCCCTCCACACACCATCCTGCCATACAGATGGGTACAGAACCTTCTCCATGATACAGTTGTGCCGCTCTGTGTTTAGCTGTCATATTACTGAATATGATTGAGTCTTCAGACATTCTGCTTCCAAACACTCCGTGTTGACTTTTAAAATCTTTCTCCCTTTATTTTTAGTTTTGCTTCTTCCTGGTGAGTAGAATTTTCTTTTTCCAGCCAGTCTGCTTTATGAAGGCAGCTCTCTAGCGTAAGACTAGTTAGGGCAAGTAAAAGTTGAACAGATTTCTTCTTCCTGTTTTTTCCATTTTGGGTTGTATTTTGTTTGGGGGGGATGTGTGGGTGGGTAATTGTTTTGGGTTTTTTACGAGTGGCTCTTTGCAAGATTTTTCTTGAAAAGGGAAGCTTTACTGCTCATTGGTTTTTAAAGCTCTTCTCCTCCCTGGGTTTGAACAAGCTCTCATTATTTTAGAGCTCAGGGGCCATAGCTGGCCGGTACTGGAGGGGACGGTGTAACATCTAGGGGCTTGTACAGAAGTTTGTACACTTGTGTAATATGTAATAGGCCTTTTCACACTTTCTGTTGAGCTTTTTACCTGTAACCTTTACTATGTTGTAAATTAAATGCAGATTTTGCCAGTTTGCAGTGTTAGTGTGTTTGTTCCCAGTCTGCGCTTCAGCAGTTGGGACTGCTGGTTGGTTTGTGGCTGGCTGAAGGATTTCTGCCGCGGCCAAGTGCAGCTTTCGCTGCAGGTCTCCTTCGTAGCGGCTGCAGCTCATAAACCCGTTCCATCTGCTCTGCCTGTGCCCTGCATTGCTGCCCTGTCCTCCGGGCGCCATGCTTCCGCACATGCGAGTAACGCTGAGCAGTGGATTTCAAACAGCAGCCACCCTTGTTTGCTGAGTGAAGTTTCACCTGGTTCTGGCATAATCCTCCCTCTGCAAAAGTTATACTTTAGAGCCTGACTTTGCTCTTCTTGTGGCTGCCTCGGCCTCTGGATTGGCCCTGGACAGTCTGAGTGCCCCTTTGTCACCCTGGGGCTCTGCAGCTTGGCCAGGGCTCCCTGGGGAGAGCTGGAGTGAAAAACAGTAAATGGGGACCTGGTGGTTAAAGATAACCCTGGTGCCTGCGGTGTAGGATTGAGAGGGATTCCCAGTCTTGGCCGAATTTAGTAATATTTAGGCTTTGGATGAGTATTTATTCTCCATCAGGCAATATCCTTTACACAGCTGGGGTGGTTACCTTTTTATTATTGTATGTCAGCAGAAGGCTGAATCTTTGCAATCCGTGTCCAAGCTGCTAGTCTGCCATAGGTAGAAATATTTGGTACCAATTATGTAGGTAACTTTGTGGTCTGACATTTTAAGTGTTGTTGTGTTTAGCAGCTAATTTCCTGTATTAAAGGAAATAGTGAGGAGGAGTCAACTTGCACAATAATCTAAAACACTCTGCAATGTGGAATGCAGAGATGGGAACAAAGAAGTGGAGAAGAATTTGCAGCTGAAAAAATGATTGAGCTAAAGAATAATGGCAGTGTTTTCCCGGAACATCTGTCCTTGCAGCACTCACTGGATTCTCATTGTAACCCCCCTTCTCTCTCTTGGTTTTGAAATACAGGAGTGCAGTGTCCAGCAGGCATCCCAAGAGCTGGTAAGGAGCTGACACAAGTTCTGTTCCCAGTGAGCTGTGCAGTGAGATACCCGTGTGTTAGATTCTGTCACGACATGCCTGAAGGATTGACTTCTTGGAGAGGAGGTGACTTCCCCCTGCAGCCTTTTAGGAGAGCAGGAATGGCGTCCAGCACAGGGCAGGCAAGTGCCAGCTGAAGTGTGTGCTCCTACAGTTCTACCAAATGCTTCAAAACACTCAGTGGCGTGGGCAGAGACCATGGGGGAGGGTTGGACTGGAACAAGTGGCTTAGAAGAAGCCAAAGAACTGGGGCTGTGTAATGGCTACCAGAGGGCTCAGAGGTCAGATGCTGTTTAAGAGGATTTTTTTCAAAAGCAGTCTAATACAGTCAGGTAATTCATAAGTTCTTTGATCTCAAAACTCTGTCTTAATTAAACAATGATAGGTAAATTGGGGGGAAAAGTTTCTGCTTTCACCTCTGCTCAACAGCAGGAGCAGCTCCTCGTTCATACCAGCTTTGTGGCGTCACTGGGACCTACCTGCTCAGTGTAGGGGACAGGATTCTAGTGCACACAGAAAGCATGAAGTAAGGTTGTGGCAAGTTCAGGATACACAACTGTGTGTTTTGGGTCACAGTCTTATAAATTAGCCTTCCCTGAAGGTCCCAAAACCAGTACATCAATAAGAGGTACCTCCCATACCAGCATCACGTTAGTGCCTGAGACTGACCACAGTGCTTTTTCTGCCTCCGTCAGGGGACCTGCCTGCTCCACAAAGGCAGTAGCTTTCCAGCAGCATTGATGGTTGTTTCAGTGTTGTCTTTTGCTGCTTATGAATTTCCCAGAACTGATGTCCCCTTCAAGAAGCTTTAAAGGAGAAGCAGCTTAAGAGCCTAAATCTTTGTTGTCCACCCTCTCGTACAGAGCTTGTCATCTATTCTGGTGTACATCTGTGAATGGTTTCGATCACATTTGCAGAATGGTAGAGGAGGAGGAAGTCTTAAATACTGCTCTGGTCATTCTGACACATCTCACCATGGCCCGAGCTGTTTGCTCTTCTCCTGCAGAGATGGACAGATGGGAGCTGCCTGTGCGTGCACTGGCCTTGGAGGAACTGGCCAGTAATACTGGACTAACCAACCAACTCCAGTCGTGGCTGGTCTCAGAGGCTTTTCTGGCTCATATCTTGGCTGTGATGGGTCATTTTCTGGCTGAGGTTCCCCACCTCCTTCTAGATATGTCAAAGAGCCTTCCTGTGCTAGAGCCTGAAGGAAATGGAAGCAGCATTTCTCCTGGTGGGTAAGCAATGGTGTGCTTATGCCCATATCACCCCAGGAAAAGTCCTTTCTCAAAGGAGGCACAACCAGTTTTCTCCAGTGGCTTTGTAAAAATACTGTTTTTATAACTTGAAGAGCTACCAGGAGCTTGTTCTCTCTTAACCTCTCCCATATACACACTTTACCAGAGTGCTTAGTTACTTTGGTAGCGATTCAGAGTCCGGTGGAGATGAGAAGAAGCCTGGAAATAGGCTGTTTAGGCAGTGGTTCCACTGCTTGCTTCAACTTGGATACCTCAAGTAGCTCTGATAATTCTTGCTTATTGACAGGTCAGAGAAGGTTTGTGCTCCACTGCAGGGAGCGTTACAAACATTCAGGGTGAGGATGGTTCAGGCTGCGAGGCCAGTTCTGCTTGGATCCTGGCAGCTTATGTGACCCCCTGGCTTCACGTGTCTTCTGTGCTCGTCTGCCTGGCGCCCTGCATGTGAGGTCACAGTTCCTCTTTGAGGAGCTCTGGCCTCCTGCATCTTGTAACTTCAGGCCCCCAGCTGCAGGCGAACAACAGCAAAGTTCAGGACTTGAACAAGCTGCGAGAATGACCTGAGGACTGTCTGAAACCTGTGGAAACTCCAGTTGTCTGTCTGAGGTCCTGCAAGGCAATTTCTCTAGGCAATTTTTATGATTCCCCAGTTGAATCTGGATGCCAGAAGAACAGGGAGACCACTTTGCCTCCCTGTAGCTGCTATGATTGGTGTGATTTTTTTTCATCCCCGTGACCTGAAATTGGCCTGTTCAAGGGTTATTCCTGACTCACCATGAGAACTTTTCTCTGTCCTACAGCAGAGATCTCGTGTCCTGTCCCTGAGTGCCTCTGCTTCTGTGTCACTGCTTCGCTTATACTGTTTTCCAGTCACGCCACATGAAGGAAGTGGAGACTAAGCCCTGTGGGGAGGAGGACTGGTACAATGAAAGGTGCTGAAAGCTAAACATCTTGCCTCTCTGAGCCTGGGGATGTTGTCCAGAGGCCAAGGTGATGGCTAAAAATGGGCAGAGTAATCAAATGAGTGTCACAAGCCCAGGTGAGAAGTCTGAAGACTAGAAATGAAAACTAGTGGTGTGTTTTCCACCAGCTGTCACCTGAGCAGTAGGGACCTGACAGAACATCATTGTGTCTCCCTGAGCATCTGTGGCAGGAACTCAGGAAGCAGCAGGGCAGCTAACAGCCCTGTGCACAGGGGAGGGGGTGTCCATGAACGCAGAGAGCCTGCCGGCTGTTTCAGTCCAGATCCTGAAGCGTTTTGGGCACAGCAGGGAGATTTTGTCCAGGGCTCAGTTGGGGCTTCAGTAGCACCAAGAACTGTCATCTCCATCTGAAACTGATGGAGATGGTGAGCAGCAGGGAGTAGCTTATAGTGTGCTCCCAAGAGACATGCAGGACTCTGGATATGATCAACCAGTCCTAACTGGAGAAGACAGAACCACTGTTTTGGTGACCATGCTGTAAAGCTCATCTGTCTCCTCCAGAACCCGCTGCTGAAAAGCTCTTTGCTCTGCACTGACCAGCTGTAAAGGCGCCTGTAAGATGCTGCACATGAGATGTGAAAGCTGAAACAATGCACAGGACCATCTCTACAACGAGCTTCCCTCTGCTGGGAGACAGCCCCATGTGGGTGTTTCAGATGAGCTGGTGCTCTACAGAACCAGCTCCACTTTATGTGTGGCACTTGCCTGCTCTTCCCTGGTTGTGCGTGGTCATCAGTCCAGGAGCATGGAGACCTGTGTGGCTTATGAGAATTGTTTGCTCATTGCTTCCTCTTGGGTTATGTATGGGGTTTCTGTTTTGTAGGAGGGGTGGAATATTCAATTCCATTAATAACCAGTTTCTAGTAAAAGGGCTATTTCTGTCCAGCCTGTCTTTTGCAAAAAGCAGCTGTGTGGAACTGATTATAGCCCTTTGACTAGTGGCAGTTGCTAGTCAGTTTTTACTCGTTTGATATCACTGGGCCCATCTGTTGGAGAGGTTTTATGTTTTTCTTGTTATCTCTTAAAAACTCTCAGTTACTCGGTGCGCAGAACACAACTAGTTGTACTGTGATGTAGGCTTCACAGTTGCTGCTGAACAGAATCCTGGTCAAAACTGTTACTCATACCTAGTTCAGCACATGAATTTCTGCAAATCGCAGATTTTTCCACCTGCATTTTTTCCATTATGTTAATGGGTGTGTTCTGCTCTGCTCAGGCAAATGCACAACTGGAGAGGAAAAAACCAATGTGTGGTTTCCTGGCTCGCTGCTTGAGGCAGAAAGTGGAAACTTCTTCTGATGCAAGTCAGGTGACGCCCATCTACAAGAAGGGCGACAAGGAGGATCCAGGAAACTTCAGGTCTGTCAGTCTGACCTTGGTGCTGGGGAAAGTTGTGGAGCAGATCATCCTGAGTGCCATCACAGGGCACATACAGGACAACCAGGTGATCAGGCCCAGTCAGAATGGGCTTGTGAAAGGCAGGTCCTGCTTGACAAACCTGATCTCCTTCTATGACAAAGTGACCTGCTTGGTGGATGAGGGAAAGGCTGTGGATGTTGTTTAGTTGAACTTTAGTAAGGCCTTTGACAATGTTTCCCATGGCATTCTCCTGGAGAAACTGGCTGCCCATGGCTTGGATGGGAGTGCTCTTCCCTGGGTGAAAAGCTGGCTGGAGGCCAGGCCCAGAGAGTGGTGGTGAAAGGAGTTAAATCTAGTTGGAGGCTGGTCACGCATGGTGTCTCCAGGGCTTGGTACTCAGGCCAGTTCTCTTTAAAATCTTTATCAATGACCTGGATGAGGGGATTGAGTGCACACTTAGTCATGTCACAGATGACACCAGGCTGGGTGGGAGTGTTGATCTGCTTGGGGCTCTACAGAGGGATCTGGAGAGGATGGATGAATGGATGGCCCGAGGCCAGTGGGATGAGGTTCAACAAGGCCAAGTGCCGGATCCTGCCCTTGGGTCACACCAACCCCGTGGATGCTCCAGGCTGGGGGAAGAGCCGCTGCAGCTGCCTGGCAGAAAAAGCCCTGGGGGTGTTGGCCAACAGCCAGCTGGATTTGAGCCATCAGTGTGCCCATGTGGCCAAGGAAGCCAACAGCATCCTGGCCTGTATCAGGAATAGTGTGGCCAGCAGGACTGGGGCAGTGACCGTCCCCCTGTGCTGGGCACTGGTGAGGCCCCACCTCAAGGGCTGTGTTCAGTTCTGGGCCCTTCACAACAGGAAAGACATTGAGGGGCTGGAGCGGGTCCAGAGAAAGGCAATGGAGCTGTTGAGGGGTCTGGAGCACAAGTCTTGTGAGGAGAGGCTGATGGAGCTGGGGGTGTTCAGCCTGGAGAAAAGGAGGCTGAGGGGAGACCTTCTCACTCTCTACAACTCCCTGAAAGGAGGGTGTAGTGAGGGGTGAGTCTCTTCTCGCAAGGAACAGGCAATAGGACAAGAGGGAATGGCCTCAAGTTATACCAGGGGAGGTTTAGATTAGATATTAGGAAAAAATTCTTTGCTGAAAGGGTTGTCAAGTCTTGGAAGAGGCTGCCCAGGGAAGCGGTGGAGTCATCATCCCTGAAAGTGTTTAAAAGATGCGTAGTCGTGGTGCTGGGGGACATTGGTTAGTGGTAGCTTGGCAGTGCTGGGTCCCCTGCACCTACTACTGTCCGTCCTCATCACCCTTATTAGAGCCTCAGCAGGGTAAGAGGCAAAACCATTTGTGGGTCCTGGTTCTCCCACACTCTGCTGGAGACATGTCTCCTGCAGTGAGAGACGATGCTGGGTTAGTCTTAGCACTGGGCTGGGTGGCAGATGGCAAGGGACCACCTGTGGGCTTGGACAGTTGAGCATGGACAGGACCATCAAGGGTCTGTACGTGACACTGCAGTGCCACCAGGGCCTTCTGCTCTCACTGTTCCCCCTTTCCTGGCCTTCCTGCTGCACAGCTCCTCTGGCCTCGGCGACGAGCTGGGTCCTGCTTACTGCCACGAGCAGTTCTATTGCTTGGTGCTTCTCTTTCTTCTGCACGTGCTGCTGAGTCAGAGAATCTCTAAGTGCTGCCCTGCTGTCACAGGGCATCCCTCAGTAGGGGGCACCTGCTGGGCAGGATCTGAATTTGAACTCAAAGAAGAGGAGGGGGTGCTCGCAGAGGCCTCTCAGTCCAGAGACCATGTGTCTAACCGAAGCCTAAGCCACCCTGACGTCAGGCCCTGGGTGGCTGTTGTGGAAATGTCTCCTATACCTCGGTGCCTGCGGAGACCTTTCTTGCTGTGGGGAAGCAAGGGCTGTTTTTGGGAAAGGGGATGTGCTGGTTTCGGTTAGTGTGTGAAATACAGCAGCAGTTCTCAGGGCCCTGCCATGGCCTGTCCCCCCCTCGCAGGCAGCACAGGCTCTGCAGGGGGAAGTGAAAACGTTCCACTCAGTTATTCACCTCAGGGCCTTGGCTGTCTTTGGGGTGACGGAGCCCTGACATGTCTCCTGCCTTTTCCAACTGCTCTGCTCTTCCCAGAGACATCCCAAACCCCGTGGGATGGCTACACACGCTTCTGCAAAGCAGCCACCTCCTTCCAGTCATCCCCTGATGAAGTCAGGCTGAAGGCTAAATTTCCAGAAGAGCACAGCAGGCATTGCTGGCCCTAAAGCAGAGATGTTCTGCAGCTCAAGAACATGTCTCTGGCTCTCCTTATTCCCCTTTCCCTGCAGCTCTTCCCCATCCTTGAAGAAAAGAGGCTGCTTCTTCCTTGGCTCTGACTCACCCTGGCCAAATCCTGCCTCTTTGCTGCTGGAGCTCGGCAGCCTGGAGTCCTGCTCCTGGAAGCCTCTTTCAGGCCAGAACCAGTGGGTTTTTCAGCTGATCATGATTGCTCTCCACGGCCATGCTTATTGTAACTGTGTCCAGGACTTGGACACCTCTATGACCCTGTTTATTTTTCCAGACTGCCCATGGAGATTTGCACGCTGAGTCCTCAGCTGCCCTTTCACAGCCGCGCTCTGCAGCCGGGGTATAAGCATCCCCCTTGAGCATGTCTCCCTCCATCGCTCACCTGGGATATCGAGGGCCCTGGGAATGGGGGACTGCTGGATGTGTCAATGAGCAGAGCTCCAGGGAGCTGCATGCGCACGGGGTCTCTTGGTGTTTGTTATCGCATGTCCTGGGAGGAAACCTCAGCAGAGAGCCGGCAGCGTTTGGTATCTTCTCCAACCACAATCGGCTTGTTATGTGCGAACCATGAGCTGCTCAGCTGTCCAGCTTAGGCCACTGTGTGTTTCTGGCTCTTGAAGTCACATTTTATTTTTAGACATATGGCTGATTTTCAAGCTAATTCCTTCTGTTCCCTGTCCTACTCTGTTTTCCCCAGATGGGTAGAAGAGCACAGGATGGCTGTGGCCACGCTCTTCTGTTTTGGACTAGACCAGCACATCATCTGAGGAAACCCTCATTCTCTTTCTGCAGCTGCAAACAGAGTTCTCAGTTGTACCAAGCTGCACACCCTGCCTTGCCAGGGATGCTCACCATGACCACCCTCACCTGTTCCCTGCAGAGAGGCCCTGGAGTCAGCTTTGCAGCTGGAGTTTTGGGCTGTCCAGGCAAGTGGCTGGTTCCTCAGGGCCTGTTTGGGAATGGAGGAATGGGAATGGTGTCCCGAGACCTTTGCTGTTGGCTGACCAACTTACTCTGTGATTTCCAGAGCAGTACATCTCTTCAGTCTCTCCCTGGACTCTGCCTTCAAGCACCAAAACACCCCCAGAGGGACGAGCTCTGCAGATCTGGGAGCTTCTCTCTACTATACTGAGAGTTTCCTGACCTCCCATGGTTAGTCTGGTCCTGCCCTTCAGGGATTCTTGACACTGTTTGATACAACAAAATACACATACACTTTATTGGTACAAAGTTATTTCTCCCAGGCACTGTGTCCGGTTCCCACTTCTTGATGATGCAGCTGATGGCATCTAAACTTCTGCTGCTTGCGTTCTTCCACCCCCTTTAGCTTCATTGCTCTAGTTCCACATGGACTTTTGTGCCACTGCCCTGCTGTAAATCTTGCAATGTCCCATCAGCACGTGCTCAGCATCCATACACCTTCTGCCGTGATGCTGAGCCTGCCTGCCTGGGGAACAGCCTAAAGAGGTCTGGTACCCGGCAGTTCCTGCTTCTCTTCCCATGTATCCTCAGGCTGAAATGCACAACACCAGACCCATGCTCTTGCTGTGAACGTGCAGGACTAAGACCAGATCACGGCTGATGGCTCAAGGGAAGCCATCCCTCCCGCCTGCCTGCACTGGGAGCAGCAGATCCAGTGTTGAACCCTGAGTTCAAGAAAAGGGATGTGGGAGAGGGACCACCAAAGGCCAACCAAGGTAGGGCTGGGTACACAATCTACAAGGAGTGTTTAAGGGAGCTGGGATGGATTTGTCTGGTGAAGAGGAGAAGGATGATCTCATAGCAGCCAACAGCTGTTTGCAGGACGGTTTTGCTGGTAATGAAGCCAAATTCTTCCCAGCAGTGGCAGACATGATAGTGAGGGCCAGTGGCCACATCCCCAGCTTGGGAGTTGCAGGCTGGGCATTAGGAAAACGTCTCTGGGAGGGTGGTGCAGCCCTTCAACAGATTGCCAGAGAGGTAGAAGGTCTCCATCCTTGTGGGATGCCTTTCTCCAGTTTCTTTTCTACATTAAGTCCCGTCCTGCTCCTCTTCTTAACCCACAGCTTCGGTTGTATTTGTAGTGCAAGTTAAAGGAATCTTGTTACAAAGATGAAGCTCATCAGGAGCAGCAGCTCTCAGAACTGTCATTTCCACCTTATCAGCCCCCAGGGACTGTGCTCGGCTGCTTTGGCAGAGGACAGGGCTCGTCTCTGCAGAGAGACAGACAGGTGCTGCTGCCTGTGTCCTGTGGGTGTGGGAATTCAGCTCTACACTCCACAGTGACACGCAGCCCGGACCCCCTGACTGCCCCCTCCCCCTGCACACTGAACATCAGCCAGAGCAGAGGGCACAGGATGTCTGGACTGAGGGCAAGTGGGGTTTGAAACCCCAGCGGTGAGCAGGATGGAAGTGCCTGTGTGTGTGTAAGGGGTGAGGGCTGTCTGGACACAGCCCTTCGCTCTCTCTGGCGTGGTCTGCCTGGACCTGTCCTCTGCTGCACCGCACCGTCACTCCCTCTGGCCCAGCCTCAGAGAGGCAGGGCAGGCTGGTACATGGAGGGGCGCGATGGGGACAGCCTGGGGGGGACAGGCTGGAGCATCAGTCCAGGCAGGGCAGCACCATGGCAGAGCTGGGGGGGGTCCATGCCTTCACCCTCCCTCAGCACCAGTGGCACCACCAGGACCGGCACCGGGGGACACCAAGCCCTGCTGGGTGATGGGGGCCAGGAAGGGGGTTGTCCCAACAGCATCTTGATCAGTCTGTGCAGGCTGGAGAGTTGCCAGCAGCAGAGTCTAACGTCAGAGGGAACTTACCACCGCCAGAAGCAGAAGTGAAAGGCAAGCAGAAGTGAAATCAGAGCCCAGAACTGCTTCCCACGCGGTTCCCTCTCTGCAGTGCCCCAGAGCACTCGGCAGCACCGCCATGGAGCCCCTCTCCTTCCAGGAATACATCTGCTCCCTGGACCCCACCACCCTGCCCCGAGTCCTCAGGATTTGTGCTGGTGTCTATTTCCAAGGTGAGTGCTGGCTGCCTGCAAAGGGTGCCCCAGGGTGCCCCACATCCTCCCGCTGTGCCCCTGCACCCCAGGTTCTCCCCTCCTGCCTTCAAGATGGCTGGTCCTTGCCACGGGGGTGCCTGTGCCAGGGAGTGGCATGGGTCCTCACGCCACCACCAGACACTGGTGCCTAAGGCACAGCTGCTTGCAAAAACATTCTACACCCAGTGCCCACCCAGCTGGGTGCCCCAGTGCATTCAGTCACACTGCTAGGAAAGTGGTGGGGCACCAAAAGCCATCCAAGCTGGTCCTCCACTTCATGCACAGCTCTGGTCCCAGGCAGGGAGTCATCTGCTGGTGGTGGATCTGGCAGGGATGGAGGCCACAGGGTGGGTGGCGGAGGAAGGCGGGAGTGGAGTTGCCCCTGGCTCCAGTGCTAGGAGTTCAGCAAGGGTGTAGAGAGAAGCCTGGTCTGAGCTCTCTAATTTCTCCTGGGCCATGACCCTGGAGACATCTTAGGTCAAGGAGAAGCCTTGAGCAATATCAGCTGGTGGCAATGATGGTGGTGAAACAGAGTCAGAAATTAGCAAGTGCTTTTGCTGGAATTCTGGGGCTCCCAAAAAAGCTGGGAATGAGCAGCAGGATCCTGGCAACACCAATGTGGCAGTAACCATCAGGATTTGTAGAACTTGTAGCATTTGTTTAGGTTAAACTGTTTTAAAGAGTAGGACAAGTGGTTGAGGTGGTCTCACTACTTCTCTGTAGCTCGGTTAGGATGGATGATTAGTTTTCCCAGACACTTCTGGTGGCCTCAATAACATTTAACATTGCTAATGAGTAAAACTGCCACTGTTCCAACAACAGCAGTCAATTTGTTCAGCAGTTGCTGGTAGTCATGGTGAGGCAGCTGGTGCTTTCTGCTTCACATAGCAAGCGGTCATGAGCTCATCTCAAGGAGGGTGAAGGTTTGGTAGCAGCTCAATGGATGCAGAGATTTATGGGCAGAAGGGGCCGTCGCTTGTGTTGGAGGGTATCATGGTGTGGTAGTGTAGCCTGAGGGGCTTCTGCTCCAGGAAAGGCTCGTCTATCCTCTTGGCAGCGTGATCAACCACTGACTCATTCCCGCCTCATTTCTCATCTGAGTTAACAGCGGTTCAGCTTCCAGCCATTCTAATGTGCTCTTCTGCACTGCTTTTCTCTTCTGTTACAACCTCTGCACAGTTACCAGCTCTGGGAGCTTTCCAGGACACGGGCTGTACAAGCTTCCAGGTATTCCTGATTCCTTAGCATCAGCCCAACAAAGACCCCTCAGCCAACCTCCTGGGTGTGAATTCCCTTGGCTGCTGGTGACTGGTGCTGGACCTCGCAGACAGGTCAGAGTGCACTGGGGGTGAATCAGTGTTGCACACTGCTGGTGTGCCCTCCTGCACTGATGATGTATCTTGAACACCTGGATTTCCCACCACCACTGATCTTATTACTACTGGGATTGTATTAGCAAAAATTTGTGGGGGTTCCCAAGATGTTAAAAGATTGCTGCTGGTCTCAGCCCCTTCTTGGGCTCCTCTCCCAGCCACGCACTTCACTTCCTCTGTGTTCTTCATCCTGTTTTATGTTGCTAAACAGCTCTGGCTGATGCTGCGGTGGAGCCAAGGAGTGCTTTTGGGTCCTGCCCAGGGCATCCACAGCCGTGTGTGTCTGTGTGTCCTGCTGCCAGCCAAGGGGACCAGCCATGCCATGTGCGTGTGGAGGTAACTGGGTCTCTGCACCCAGGGTGTGAGGCACCTTTGTGCAGCCATGAGGCAAGGCAGCCTGGTGGTGGTGGATTTTCTCCCTTTTCAGGCCATGCTCTCGATGTTGTCACAGCGTGAGAGGGCACAGCAGGACTGGAGGGTGGGGAGTGGGGCTTACACAATGTGCAATACTTTGTGAAACTTCCTAGCTTTCGTATACCTCTTCCTGTGGTTTATTTTTTCACATTTATTTCCACCTCGAGGTTCCCCCACTCCCGCTGGGCAGGCACTCTCCTGGCTGTTCCCACCTGCACTCCACAGGTGAGCAGTGGTCAGTGGTGGGGCAGTCCCTGCAGCACCATCCATCCCCTCTGTGCTCGGGCACCAATACCCAGTGTGGCTTTGCTTCCTCCCTTCAGATATTTATATACATTGAAGAGATTCCCCCTGAGCCTTGTCTTCTCCAGGCTGAACAGTCCCAACTCTCTTGGCCTTTCCTCACAGGCGAGATGCTCCATCACCCTTGTGGCCCTTTGTTCCAGTCTGTCCATGTCTCTCTTGTACTGGGGAGCCCAGAACTGGACACAGCACTCCGGAGGTGGCCTCACCAGTGCTGAGCAGAGGGGAAAGGTCCCCTCCCTCGACCTGCTGGCCATGCTTTGCCTAATGCAGCCCAGGACACCATTTGCCTTCTTTGCAGCAACGGCACGCTGCTGGCTCATGTTCAACCTGGTGTCCACCAGGACCCCAGGTTCTTTTCTCCCAATCTACTTTCCAGCTGGGTGGCCCCCAGCATGTGCTGGTGCCGGGGGTTGTTCCTTCCCAGGGGTGGGACTTTGCCCTTCTCCTTGTTGAACTGTATGAGGTTCTTGTCAGCCTGTTCCTCCAGCCTGCCGAGGTCCCTCTGGCTGAGCACAACCCTCTGGCCTACCGGCCCCTCCTCCCAGTTTTGTGTCATCATCTGCAGACTTGCTGAGGATGTACTCTGCCCCCTCATCCGGATCAGCAACTAAGAAGCTATACAGGATTGGGCCCAGTGATGATCCCTGGGGCACACCACTAGTGATGTCTCCAAGTAGACTTGGTATTACCAAACTCTGGGCCCAGCGGTTCAGCCAGGTTTCAGTCCACCTCAGTGTCTGCTCATCCAGCCCATTCTTCATCAGCTTCTCTATGAGGATATGGTGGGAGATTGTGCCAAAAGCCTTCCTGAAGTCAAGGTAAACAATGCCCGCTGCTCTCCCCTTGCCCACCAACCCAGTCATGTCACAGTAGAAGTAGATCAGGTTGGATAAGCATGATCGTCCCATACTGACTAATCCCAATCACTTTTTCATCCTTTATGTATCTGTTAATGGTTTCCAGAATTATCTGCTCCATCACCTTCCCACAGTTTGAAGGGCACGTGACTGGCCTGTAGTTCCCTTTCTTATCTCTCTTGAAGATAGGAGTGACATTTGCTTTTTCTCCCAGTTTTCAGGAACCTCTCTCAAGGTTCCATGACCTGTCAAAGGTCATAGAGAGTGGCCTCACAAAGTCAACACTCATGGGTGTACCCCAATAGGCCCTGTGGCATTTGTATGTCTGTTTGGTGCTCCCTTACATGGTCCTCCTCCACCAAAGGTGGATCTTTCTTGCTCCAGACTTCCCCCCTGGTCTCAGGGGGATTCCTGAAGGCTGGTCATATCTGTAAAAACTGAGGCCAAGAAGGCATTGAGCACATCTTGCTCAATGTGGTGACACATTCATTGTGTCACCAGGTCCCTTGCCCCAGGGACTCATGTTTTGCCCAGTCTCTTCCTTTTGCTGTTGATGTACTTGTAGAAGCCTTTCTTGTCGCCCTTCACATCCTTCAACACATTCAGCTCCAGGCAGGTTATGTTCCTAAGCCCATGCCTGCGTGCTAGGCCATGTGTCTCTGCTCCTCCTGCACCACCTGTCCTGCTGCCACCACTTGTGCACCTCCTTCGTATTATTGAGTTCAGTCAGGAGCTCTCAAATGTTGGACAGGAGCACCAACCACCTCAGGTATTCTGAGGAAGCAGTAACGAACAGCTTACAGAGGGTGGTGAGACACTGGCCCGGGTTGCCTAGAGAAGCTGTGGCTGCCCCATCCCTGGAGGGGTTCAAGGGCAGGTTGGATGGGTTTTCGAGCAACCTGCTCCAGTGGGAGGTGTTCCTGCAGGGGTCATGTCCATGGAAGAGGGTTTGGACCAGATGATCTGTGAAGCTCCTTTCCAACTCAAATCACTCTGTGATTCTATGAAATGCTGGTAGAGGCATTTTCTTTGAGGAAATCTCTCTCCTCACCGTGCAGGGTCCGTGTATGAGATTTCAGGCAACGAATGCTGCTTGTCAACGGGCGACCTGCTGAAAGTCATGGCTGTGGCACTACAGAAGGTCATTTGTGAGGACACGGTGACAGGACAGACAACAGAGCTGCCACCAACTTTTAAGGGTGAGCAGGATTGTCCTATCTCAGCCTGAACGCCATGGGTGCCCTCCTCCTGGGGGAGACCTCTGCAGCCCCCATGAACTCAGCCTCATTGTCCCACAGGTCTTTTCCAACCTGCCCCAGCCCCAAGACCGAAGAAAACACTGCAGACACCATTCCTGGAGGGTGGCCTACAGCAGGGCCTGACACTGCTCCAGGCGCTGGGGCAGTGGAACAGGCGACCACAGCCCCTGCTGTGCCCTGCCATCGGCCCCCGTGCCCTGCTCCTGCACCCTGTCTACGAGGTGCATGCCGTCATGCACCGTGAGTCCAGATGGGGCTGAGGGGTCAGGGGTGCTGTGGGGTTGGAGTAAGGATGCTGCAGGGTCTGATGCTGAGAGGTTGGAGGGCGAGGCTGTGGGTTGTGGCAGGGATGCTGTGAGGCTGGGATGAGGGTGACAGGGTTGGGGGCCTAAACCGGTTTGGTGCTGGGACCCCAGTGCACAGGGTGGATGGAGCACAGGGTCAGGGTGGCTCTCCCCCTGCAGTGCGTCGGGACGTGGTGAAGATCCCCTCCACGCTGGAGGTGGACGTGGAGGACGTCACAGAGGAGGCGCAGCATGTCCACTTTGCCCGGCCGCTGCTGCTGAGCGAGGTGCTGAGGATGGAGGAGGCGCTGCCAGCCCAGGCTGAGATCCTGGAGGGTCCAGCCGGCCCTGCCATCTTTGAGAGCGCCTGGGTGTTGCGGCTGCAGCGGGGGCAGCAGCTGCAGCTCCACAGCTGCTCCCATGCCTGTTGGGTCCTGGCCTCGGCCCCCAGCAGCAGCCGCCATTTCCTCCTCTCCAGCGCCTACCAGGGCCGGTTTCGCCGGCGGCCTCGGCAGTTCACGGGAGTGCAGGAGCTGGCAGCTGGCCTGCAGCCTGGCCAGCGGCTGCACGTGGTGGTGACGCAGGACTGTGAGGGCCGGGGAGACAACGTGCCCCCACTCGGCGTGGGCGACCGGCTGGAGGCCCAGGGGCTGCAGGGGAATGGCCCCGACACCCGGCTGCTCTGCCACCACCATGGTGGGGAGGAGGAGGAAGGCGAGGAGCTGCTGTTGCCTCTGGACCTGGGGGGCAGCTTTGTGGAGGAGATGTGTGACAGCAAGAAGTATGGGCTGGCAGAGCTGCTGGAGCGGCAGCCGTTGCCCTGTGAGGTCCGGGTGGTGGCTGCTGACCCAGGGCTGGAGCGGGACGTGCTGGGCACACTGCCTGCCCTGCGGCTGGAGGCCCGCCTGGACCAGCCTGTTCTCGTGGGCAGCTTCTGCCAGGAACCAGTGGAGGTCTTCGAGATCCCACCACGGTGGCTGGACTTCTCCATCATGCTGAGCGAGGGGCCCGTCCACCCCCCGGCCCCCTGCACCCGCCGATGCCAGGTGGAGGAGCTGACTGAGGCCTTCTACTACCGGCTGCTGGCCCAGCTGCCCGGCACCCTGGCCCCACCACCCCCACGGCCCCCCAAACGGGCGCAGGCAGGGACAAGCCCTGGGGGACGACACCCCTTGACCCCTGGATCCTCGCCGGTAGGCACCCGCCCGGCTCCATCACTGCCGCCGCTTCCAGCCCTGCCCCAGCTGAGCACTTCCAAACAGTATGGCCAGCGGAGACCTCCCAGGGACACAGGTGAGGCCCCTGACACATTCCAGGCCCTGGCCCCTCCACGGGTCTCAGCCCAAAGACGCACTGCCATGGCAGGAGGACATGGCCCCCCAGCAGTGGCAGGGGGTCGCGCTGCTAACGGCCACCACCTCTCCAGGGCTGGCCCATGGGGACCTGGGGTAGGGATGCTGAGCTGGGGACATGTGCACCCCCACCAGCCAGGCACCCATGGGGGCTGCACCTCCCCTTCCCCTTGTCCCAGATGGGTGATCTCCCACCCCTGTGTCCCACGGGTTGGGGGTAGCCACAGGGTCTGCCCCAGCCCCTTGCCCCACGTGCCAGGGGAACCCATATGGAGCTGTCCCATCCCCCTGTCCCACAAACAGGGGGATCCACGAGGAGGCCACGTTGACCCCTTGTCACACACGGGGATCACGGCACAAGGGGAAGCAAGGCTTGACCTCAGTGGTGGTCACAGTGAACACCACCGCCCAGCCCATTTTCTCTATCTCCCATTGAAGGGAAGATCATCCCCTGCCTCCTGAGATGGCAGGGGACCTGTGGCCCGTGAGGCCGGTGTCTGCAGGGGCAGAGCAGCTGCCACCTCACCATAAGATGTCCCCCCACCCCAGGTCCCCGCCATGTTGGTGGGGAAGGCAGGGGGTCTCCCCTGCCAGGATCCTGTGCAGTAAGTGGGGTGCGTGTCTGCAGGCTATGCCTTCCCTTCCAGGCACAGAGAGCGACAGCGCTGAACACGATTACGAAACTGTTGATGACGACATTCAAAAGACAATCCACAAATTGCAAGCAATTTTTCCTTTCTAGTCCTCTGGTTTCTGGCAGCCTCCAAATCCTCTGAGACCTTACGTGACACTGGTTCCTTGCAGAAGCTAAATGCAGTCCTAGGGATCCACAGCACAATCTCCTACTGCCTTGGTCCTGCAGAAAGGTGCCTACTTTCCTCAGGACAGCCCCAGGCACAGAGTAGATCCCCCTGTTGTGCTGTGGGCTGTGTCCTCAAGCTGTCACCCATAGGACTCTGCCAGCACCAAGATGCCAGCTCAGGCCATGGGACACAGAGCTCTGCTGAATTACCTGGGCAGCTGGGCTGGGATACCCAGATGGAGATGCTTTGGGGCCAGCACGTCCAGACATTGCTTGGTACGTGGGGTGGGATGGGGTTAGGAGACATGACAAGGTCCTTCAGACAGCTCAAGCGATGCTCCTGCTGGGGCACAAACCACTGAGTGACACATCTATGCACATCAGAAACTCACTTTCATAAGGCAGAAGCTGCATTGTTCTCAAGTACAGCCAAACTCGCTTCTGCCTCTGGCCTCATTTCTCACCAAAGCTGTAGAAAGATTGTAAAAACATTGTGGCTTTAAGGTTTTTCTGGCTTTCTTACCTGTTTTCAACTGCACCTGCAACTGGAAGCAACATTTGTCCTAGACCTCCATGGTCCCCTCTTGCTTGTGAGCATCCTGGTCAAAGTCTTACAGATTCTTGGCACCTGCAAAGGCCCCTGCTGCTCTCATAGCATTGGATGCAAAAAAGGACCTGAAAACCAAGTAAGGACCAAAGTTCAACTCTTCTTTTCCTGGAAGTTTGGCAAAGCTCCAGGAAAGTGGCAGAGAGAAAGACCTCATAGTCCTGATGTGATTAAGGGAAGAGCTTACAAGAGGAGAGCTTTTAACTCCTGCATCACACCTTGCACTGGATTGGAGCAGGAAAATAAATTTTATTTCAGATCAAACTGTTGCTTGTTTTTTTTTTCCTCTCTCTCACAGTGCAGAGTAGCTTTGAGTTCAGTTTTCAGTCCGTGCCATTCCTCACTCAGGGCCCAGGGCAGAGCCCCAAAGCTGCAGAAAGAATCTCATTCATCCAAGCTTGGCTCGAGTCCCATCTTGGGTTTGGGCTGGTGTCCTCTGGCTCTGCCCTGCGATTTATACTCAGCATTGACACTCTCTCCTCAAATCAGCACCATAGGAGAGACACTGACCATTGCTGGTGAGGTCCTTTCACAGAACACTCACCGAAGACGGCAAACCCAGCCCTCACCTGAAAACAGGCACTAGCCATTCGTTAACAGCACCTATTTCATAGGATCAAGAGAATGATGTCAAGATGATTTCAGTTAGAAGAGACCTTTAAAGATCATCTGGTCCAACTCCTCTCGCCAGACCAGGTTGCTCCAAGCCCCCTCCAACCTGCCCTTGAACCCCTCCAGGGATGGGGCAGCCATAGCTTCTCTGGGCAACCTGGGCCAGGCTCTCACCACCCTCACAGCAAACAAGTTCTTCCCCACATCTCAGCTCAATCTCCCCTCTTTCAGTTTTCCCTCCCCCTGTGGCTCCCCTCCCTGATCCAGAGTCCCTCCCCAGCTTTCCTGGAGCCCCTTTAGGGACTGGAAGGGGCTCTAAGGTCTCGCCCGAGCCTTCTCTTCTCCAGCCTGAACCCCCCCCCAACTCTCTCAGCCTGTCCTCATGGCTTCATACAATCCAGCCAAGAGACCCACCACAGTGGTAGGGGCCAACAGGTGTTTAAGTCAAGTCTCTCCAGAATCCAGTTTTTCCTTCTCTTAGGGGGAAAAACCAATCCCTGGACTATGGCTGGGGAGAAGATGGGCTCCAGGGAGGAGGAGGGGAGCAGAGCAGAGCAGAAACCAGAACTGAAAAGGCCCAGGTGTTTTTCCTTCTCTGCTTTATTTGAGCCAAAAGCATTCCAAGTCTAGATTTCACTGTCAGTTCACAGTGAGTTTTAAATGCAAATGTTTTGTGCAACAGCCAACTTTTTGTGCAGACTTTTTGTGCTGCTTCTGTCCCCTATTCCAAATCGTCCCGCTGCCCAGACAACAGCAGATGCTCCTGGATGCTTTGAAGATCAAACAGCAAATGAGAGACCAGGCAAAGGCTTAACCTCCCTCCCCACCCATTTTTTTCCTCTCCAGTCACATCACAAATGCTTTGTCCAGTAGCACAACTACTCTCTTTACTGCAAGCAATTCCATTCATGTTCACTTCTGAAAATCATCAGGGATTTGAAGATTAGGAAGAAAAAAAGGGAAATGACAGTACTTTTGACTGCTACATCTGCTGGACTCCATGGCCTGGAAGTTCACCTCTCCCACATCTACAGCAGAGTTTAGCCTCAGCAGTGAACACAGGCTGCAGCTGCGCTGCTCTCTGAACCCGGCCAGGACACCTGGATTTTGCCCCAGCACTGACACCTGGGCCCACAAGCCAGTCCCATAGACGAGCACACAGGAAATTACTGCTTCTTCAAAGCTGGGTCCCTTCACCAGTCCCAGGTAACAGAAGCCCTGCAACTCGCAGCTCCCACAGCACCGACTTGCCCAGCCCAGGAACCCACCAGCCTCGGCACTGGCTGCAGGTGCTGTTGGTCCAGCAGGACCCTGGGAACACGTGGGCAGCATCCAAGGGACAGGTCAGTGCAGCACTCCTCCACCTGGCAGCAGCAAAGCACACTTGGGTCTCTGAGCGTTCAGCTTGAAAGACCCCATGTCCTGTTTTTTGGCAAGGCATTCACCAGGAAAGCTGTGGCTCCTCGTGAGAGAACAGCTATGCACCTCACGGGGTTGGGGCGAAAAATGCTCCCAAAATGCTCCCATTAACAAATGCAAAACAATTCCCAGCAGGTAGGTTTCAGCTTTGCATTTTATATAACAAGAAGCATGTCGTGACCAAGAGGACAGAAAGAAGCTGCTGCAGCAGCTGCCTCCCCGCACAAGGCGGGATTGTGCAGAGAAACAGATGTAAATCTGTTAACCCCACCCTGATACACCCCTAACATCAACCCTGCTGTTTCCTAACTTAGTGTCTTTTTCTGTTATTCTTTAAAAATAGTTCTAAGAAGAAAAACTTGTTCCACATGATGTAATTCATTTGAGCTTCCACTAAAGTGCTTTTGGTGACAGTAATGATCCTGGCTATATTTGGAACACTGATACAACACGCAAATGTCTTCAGTAGTAAAATTAATTTCTTAGTGTCCAGACCATCACTTCAATTTGGCCTTTTATAACAATGTACTTCAAAAGCTAAAGAAAAAATAAGCATAGTTAAAGAAACCCTGAAAGCACAGGCTCTGTTTTTACCCGCATGGCTAAGCTCTGTCAATGCAGACGATTCTATTTTTTTTTAGGGAGGAAAAACCTCTAGAGCCACACACATATGCAAGACTATCCATGTTAACATTTTATTGGAAACATTCAAAAGCTCTAGTAACAAGATCACATCATAGTACAAATATAGAGAAAAATGCATAAACTAAACCAATTAAAATATATTCATGATTACTGTACATTAGTGGAATATAACTCTCAGCTACCCACCTTGTGAATGAAAAGAAATGAAAGCTGCGTTAGGAGAAACTGCTCTAGAAGCTAAAGACAATCTGCCCAGGACAAGATCAGAAAGCGGTTCTTCTTTCTAACACAGCCATCCTCTAAGGGAACAAAAACAAACTGAAGGCTCTGAGGGTTTCAGTTTCCCTGTGTCTACTTATGCTTTCAGTCACATGGTCACAGCATATAATCAAGTTCAGTTAACAGAATCTATACGTTCTGCTTGTCCCTGTGCTCCATGGAGGCACTCGCAGAGTAACTGGGGCTTTCACAGGCTAGAAAGAGTAAAGATCACCTTCGACGTTGCAAAGCTTGGCAGGATAACCTGATACATGGACAAGCATTTGCTTACAGCTAAATCCAGTAGCTTCACTCAGCATCCGTCGACTTATAGTGATCATCATCCACAGTGGAGTAGATGTGTCCCTCGCTGCTAAGGAAGTCAACTGCTTGCCTTTGATTAAAAAAAAAAAAAGAAAGAAAAAAAGGCAATTGCTAACTAGTTCGTATTAACCCTACCCCTACTGTTCCCTTCTGGCATCTGCCCAGGGAAGCTCTGAGCAGTGTCAGTGCTGCTCCACCATCAGGAGGTACAGAAAGTTTCTCCAAAGATGGGACAACACACTCCCCCAGCAGCTCTGAGACTCCGCCTACCACAGAGGGGAGGGCACCACTCCCAGTACTCCCTGGGCAACAGTACCTACAACTCTGCTTCAAAGGGGGCAGAACACACAGAGATAATGGATGTTAATTACTGTCTTTAGGCTTCATTGTTTCACTAAGTCTCAGGGAGAAGTCATAAGACAGAGCAAAGGAGAAGAGAAACAGTCTATTCCCAAGTTTTGCTCAGTGTACAGAAGGCAAGGCAGTACTTGAACAGGAGAAAACACTGCTGAGGCACTGCCGAACTCCCAGGCACCTAGTACTTTGCTACCGAACTGTTAAACAGCTTGTTTTGAAAATAGGGAATGCAGCATTTGATCAGCCCTTCAACTGGCAAGCTGTTGAAGATTTCAAAAGCTCTGGCTCACCACTGCATCCTACTGGGAACATCTGAAATCACTAGCGCAGTTGAACAAGCCAGGATCTGGGCTTGCCCACTATTTTCCTCTCTGCCTCCTTTTATCAGGCCCCAGGAAGGACTGCCTGGATTTCCAGAACTTCCTTCATTTCTACACACTTACTTGATTGTTGACATGCTCATATTGTGGAGCTGAACCTTCAGCTCTTGAAGACTCATACCTTCCGGGATAGGGCAGTTCTTAATCAAGTTTAGCACCTGGAAAAGCAAGAACCACCATTAGCACACAGATCACCTTCTATCATCAATGGACACCAAGGTTGAGGAAGAACTGTCTTCAAAGAGTAACTGAGGTTGCATTTCTTTGTCCTACATCAGGCGGCAGCAGCCTCCGCTGTGACTGCTGTGGTCCCAGGGGAGCTGCTTGCCCCTACCTGGCTCTGATGCGCTGTCAGTCCGTTCACTGGGAAGCTGCCACCCCCTCCATAGCCCCCATCACTGATCCCAGCGGAGGAAAAGGACTGCGGTGCTCTTGACACTGACTGCAATTATGAGAGGAAAATCGCTGTGGTTACACAGGCTGCCACAAGCCCACGGCATTGAAGACCCAGTGTTATTTCACAGAAACAGTAATCAAAAATAGATTCCCAAAAGAAACCACTGGAAATAGACTGCAACACAATCTCTCTCCAATGAAGCCAGGATTCCTGTTACACTTTCACTGTAGCTCTCTAACAGCTTCAAGCATTCCAGCCCCACAACTTGCATACAACCTCCCAAAGTCCCTCTCATTGAAAGATAACCAGTAACCCAGTTAGGGCCAAGATGGACCCAAGATCTTCAAGTACATACCGTGAGATTTCTTCTGAGGTTCATATGCGCATTGACAACCTCTAGCATGTGTGCGGTGAACTCATTCATATTTTCCAGGGGCATGATCTTAAATGCCACCAAGCTTTTATTAGTCTTTCAGAGGAAAAATATAACAATAAAAGAAAATTAACATCACAGGAACACGTGGATGGATAACAGGATAAGAGCCAGCGCCACCATTCTCTCTAGGAAGAGGGACAGTGGCAGGTAGGGAGGTTGTCCACATGCAACTGGTCCAAAGTTTTCTGACTTACATTTTCATATATGATTTTGCAAGACAACACAGACAGGGCAACTTCTCTTTCTAACTGGCTGGTAATTAATTGCACTTTGTTTTAATGCACGCACCATTATTTTAATGGTTATTCATATATTTAGTTATAATAGTTAGTTACAAGGCAACCATATCACATAATATGCTACAAGAAGCATTCCCATTAACCAGAACCTGGTCTAAGCTCTACAGTACAAACATCCAAGAACCAGTATTCTGTTCTGCTGAAAACAACATCCTGATGAGGAGTGGCATTTTAAATGGGTCCCCTGTCATTGAACCATAGAATCACCTAGGTTGGAAGGGACCTTTCATATCATCTAGCCTAATCATCAACCTAACACTGACAAAAACTTGCATTTAGGAACAATAATGCTATTAAACATAGCCCTGGCAACAACATTCAAGGATTTGTTCACAGGAAAGGATGAGCGCCTGTGGATGTGGTGCTGAGGGACACAGCTTAGTGGTAACTTGGCAGTGCTGGGTTAACAGTTCAACTTTATGATCTTAAAGGTCTCTTCCAGCCAAAATGGTTCTATGGATCTATAAAAACCACAATTAAGTGGATATTCTAAAGGGAACCCACTGCTACTGTGCCAGATCACCAATCCTTCACGCTGCTGCTCCAGCCTCGTGACTTGGAGTCAGACATGGGTAACATGCTCTTACCTGGAAAGACCGAAGATGACCAGCTACTTTTATGTAAGTTCCTGGAGGTACCACAACATTCTCGCCACCTGCCTCCTAACAGAGAGGAAAAGGAAAAAGCAAGGTTTTGCTGATTCACATTTCTTATTTCTCAATTATCACAATAAACAACTTTGGAAAAGGGGCACAAGCAGACACAAACAGCATGCATTCTAACATCCAGTAAGAGCAGGCAGGTAAACATAACTGTAAGTGAAAAATAGAGAGAAAAAAAATTTGCTCATTTGAACTTGACAGCAGTCAAAGCCAGTTGTCTGCTCTGCTGTCTCTGTCCACCTCTCAGGGATTTTCACAAAGCAACAAGAGAACCCTCAAATAGTAAAAAAAGCAAGTGTTCAATGACCTCCCTCCACTTACTGGCCCAAGAGACTTTCCCAAGAGAAATTCCCAAGAGACTTTTCAGAACAGCCCATCTTTGATGGGTTTTCTCCCTTGGCTGCTGCCAAAGCTTTTAAAGAAGCGCCTTCATAAGGAGGCAGTGCTTACATCAGTGTCAACCCACTGCCTGACATCCATGGGGGCTGCCGTCATGTCGTCCACTTTGTAGAGGATGTTCGTGGGTGCTTTCTCGGCGTGCCGGATGATACCCACGATGGTGACCTGTGCGGGAAGAGGGAAGGGTTCGCCCGGGAAACGCAGCCGTTCCCCCGCAGCCTTCCGGCTTCCCCCGCGCCCACCTGGGAGATGTCCACGTCGCAGACGCGGAAGGTCTCCTCCACCTGCTCGGCCGCCAGCAGCTGGGACACGGTGCAGGGCACGATGTTCTGGGAGCGGATCCTCTGCAAGGGGCGGCGGGACCGTCAGCACCGCCGGGGGCCGCCCGCCCCCTCTCCCGCCCCGCCGCGGGCCCGCTCCAGGCCTACCTGCTTCTTCTCCGCCTGGGTGCCGGAGGGGGAGCCGAAGCCGCCCGGGGACTGCACGTAGCCCCCCGCGGGCCCGGAGATGCCCGCGGTGCCATATCCGCTGTCGAAGGCACCTGAGGGGGGAGAGGGAGAGCCCGTGAGGCGCTGATGGCGACGCGCCCTCCGTCCCTGCAGCCGCCGCCGCCATCACGGGGCGCGGCGGTGGC
>VXAK01016196.1:3167-41121 GCA_013399435.1 Arenaria interpres
AAAATTTTTACACTGAAAGGGTTATCAGGCATTGGAATGGGCTGCCCAAGGAAGTGGTTGAGGCACCATCCCTGGAGGTGTTCAAAAGACGGGTTGACATAGTGCTTAGTGACATGGTTTAGAGATGATTTTTATCAGAGTTACATTGATGGTTGGACTAGATGACCTTAAAGGTCCCTTCCAACCTAGACAATTCTATGATTCTATAATGTAAATAGCCAGATTATGACAAAACCCCAGCTATTCCCCCTTCCCATGGCTGGTCTAATCACAAAACAGCTCCAGGCCGAAGATTTCTTTCTTCCTGTGCATGCTAAGGCTTGGATCTCTTTGCGCGCAGTAACTGGCACCAAGGGTGCACTCTCAGTTACTCCTCTGCTGAGCAATTTGGCTGTGGCAGCCCTTAGAAAGGTATTGTCTACTGCGTGGAAAACATGAAAAGCAGAAGTCACCACTTCCCTTGATCATTTCCTCCAGTGATTAATTATCCCCACAGTTTAAAACTGCACTTTATTTTTAATTTCACTTGGCTTTATTCCCAGCCACGGGTGCCTGTTGTGCCTTTCTCTGGTAATTTTGAAAGCCTGTTTTCTCACCAGGTATTATACTTTGTAATCTAGTCTTGCAGCTGCCTTTGGGTAAGGTAAGCAGACTGGGCTCTGCTCGTCTCTTAAAGCTGTTTCCCCCCTCCCGCCAATTCTTTGAGGGTTTTTGCTTGCTCTCTATCCAATTTATCAACATCAAAACCATAAGAACTCTTTCAGCATCAGCTCCTATAATGTGAACTAGAGAGATAAAATCACTTTCTCCCCCAACTTTCTAGATGGTTGTTTATCTATCTGAGGATCACACTGGCCTTTTCATCCACACCACCACACTGGGTGTGTGAACCTGGGTGTGTGTCCGCAATGACTCTGGAATCCTTCTCAGGGTTGTTGCTTTCTGGATTAGCAAATTCCGTGCAGTCTTTGATCTGAGATGAACAAACAAGTTTGGCTGTGTTAAAGGCATCTGTCTTGAAAAGAAATCCCTCGCTGATGTCACTGGCATGACCTCTTAGTTACCAACCCAAATTCTCAGTGTAATTTTATATTTGCTTGTGGGTCACACCAGGAGATCAATATTCCTTGATAATCTCAGTGCTCTCGGATGCAGGTGTCTCCTAAATGCTGGTCCTTCTCTGAGGTTATTCCAGCACTGCAAAATATGTTGCATCCTGAAAGAGAACAGAAACATTTGTAGAAACCTTGTGCCTGTTTGGAACCTTGTTGATGTTTTTTCTCATCTGCTTCTTGCCCTGTAGTGTCATGAAGATTGCTTATGTTCCTAATGGATTTTAAAAACTCCCTCTTAGCCTTGCCAATGAAGGAATTTTTTTCCCTGGTTTCCTATGTAATTTTTCTGTACTTTAGAGGACTTTAGAGTCCTGTATGCTCTTTGCTCTCTGGTTCCCCTTTCTTCCATCTGTAATGTTACTCTTAATTGTTGTTTTTCACTGATTATTTCTGAATCTGGATGGGAATTTAGTCACGGCAATTTATTTTCCTGAATTTTTGGGTTTCCCTCTGTAGATTCAGGGGCTATCTTCTGCCCACCCTTAAAGTACAGCATCAGGACATGCAACCTCCTCTTCCAAAGCAGCGTGGTACCATCAACATGAGCATATTCTTTCAGCAGGGCAGAGGTTCAGTTCCAGAATGGAAATCTCCCAGCTTGAATTTTCCCTTTTCCTCCCTTCCTGTAAGAGCCTGTCTTTTGCCGTTCGGGACACAGCTTGCAAGGGTTGAGCAGCAGTAAATCCCGTTCCTGCTTAGGAGAGCCTGCAGCACGTTTCCTCCCTCGGGACACCATGTGCTTTGAAGGATGATGCCTCCTGCTGGGTTACAGACAGGCACAGGGGATTTTCAAGAGTAGAGGCTCGGTGCAGGAATGCTCAGCATCCCAACGGCAGCCTTAAAAGAAGTTTGTGGGAATTTGCTGTTTCCTTGATTAGGCAAAGAATAGAGGCCGGGCTGGGCTGTGACTCAGGCGGTGAGTCAGCCCGGGGCTGCTTTCCGATGAGGCCATCCCCTGCTGTTTAGCTCCAGTCACACCCATGGGGCAGTAAAAACCTTGTGCTGCTGCTTCTTCCTGCTCACAAAAGTTCTCTTGGCCCTTAACCTCCTCCCTGCTGCCTCCGTCTCTCCAGCTTTCTGCGCCTGTGTTCCATCCCATCCCTGGGCTGCTGTCTCCCCTTATGCCTTCAGTGCTGGGTGGATTTAGTGGACTTGAACTCCTACTTTGCCAGTGAGGGAGAGACTCTGTAACCTATTCACCACGGAGGGAAAATGCCAGGAGTCAGCAGGAATTCCCTGGAAGAAAAGGTGCAGGATGAGGACCTGATCTGGATCCTGCCTGGGGCAGCGATGACCTTCGTCAGACACCGCAGGCTGCGGTTCCTTTGCCAGCCATTGAACGGGCTGGACCAGTGCTGCAGGTCCCACATACTGGTTTTGAATGCATGCTCTGTTTAGTGTGTCTTTCACTGTCTGCTTCCCCATGCCCGCAGCTCTGCTGAGATCCCAGTGCTCTTTCCACGTGAGATGTGATGTCAACCCAAAGGCACTCGGGGACGCGGGGAGGGAGGGTGCTGGAGGAACGAGTGACACCCCAAGACGCGCACAGCTCACGCTTCCTGGCCTCACAGTCTTGGATGCACACTCAGCTCCATGGAGGCTCTCTGTTTTCTACCGAATCAATTTTTTTCTGAGCTTGGACAAAGCCAATAATTTCAGCCATGCAGTGTTTACATCCAGGCGAGCAGCCAGGACATACCTCTGTCTATGGTTGCATCCCCTGTTAAGCAAAAGTGTCCTACTGTTTTATTTATTAGCCAAACATTTCTACTAATAGCTAAGCTAATTTTATCCTTTTCTTAATGCTGGCAGACGATGACTCAGTCTGGCTGGGAGGAGTCTCAGTAGTGCAGTGCCCAGACTCTGAGCAAACAGCATTATACAGCAGGAAGGGCCGGCCATCCACACACCACAGTGGCTCTGGCTTTGGACTTGCTTGGTTTCCTTCTGTCTTCTCTGTGCAGATGTGGAACAAAGAAACCAGTGAGCTTATTGGGTGGGATGGAGTGGAGACACACTTCTCTAAGAGCCAGCTGCAGCTGAAACTTTTAGCAATAGCATCGGGAGCTGGTACCCATACTGCTCTACCAGTTTTTTCTCTGTTTTAGCTCTTTATCAACATTTTCTGTCTGAGTCAGTCTTCATTTTATGTTCTGCTCTCCCTTAACTTTAGGATTACCCTTACAGGGCTCCAGGTGAGTGAGGTATCTAATCTAGGTGAATCTTTAAGGCTCCTTTTCTGTTCAGTGGATAGTGACAAGTTCATCTAGGAGGTGACTCATTCACTTGTCTTGGGCAATCTCATAAAGTCCTGCCCTGTATTTCATTAGTATGTCATAAAGGCAGGCAGAAGATATTGAGGTTCCAAGGTAAAACAATATAAGCAGATTTGTTCCAAAGACGAGATTAGGTTAGATGAGATCCATCTGGATTCAACATTTTTGTTGCTGAAAACATCAAGATGCAGCGAAGTACTTTTTATACATGAGGCTGTAAAGGAATGGAGCAGCCAGTGTGAAAGCACAGACTCTCCTAATTCATCCAAACCAGGAATACAAGAAAGAGTTTCTAAGAAGAGTAAAATAGCTAAGTAGCATCCTGACCAAGTTAAAACTGAACTCAGGTTCCATTCCAGCAACATCTCAGGAGTCCTCGGGCTCATTATAAAGAAGGTCAGCCATAGCATCAGTCCCCACCTCCATGAATATATCATGTTTTCCTGCCTAAGAGGATTCTAGCTGGAATCAGCCAGCCGTGAGCTCCCTGTGATAATCTTTAGTTACTCCTAGTTATCCTTCAGCTGGTTTATCCTTAGTAACCTTTAGTTATCCTTTAGTTATTGAACTAGTGCGCTGTGCAAAGGGTTCGCCCAGTAGCGAGGCAATTCCGGCTTTGGAAGAGTCTTAACCATTCACATTGTTTCCTTCAGACGTGGGCAGGAGAGAGTTTACTCTGATTCAGATGAAAACAAAGAACAACAGCAGCTTGGAAAACAATGAACTTTTGACACACAAGTGAGATCAACCAGGTTGATTCTCCCTTAGCTCTTGTTTGCAAATTCATGGTATTTCAGCTGCTGAGGCTTCGAGGGAGCCTTTTGCTGGTGTGGGGCTGTGTCAGTGCAGAGGGCATAGGGCTGGCACCCAGGAAGCTGGTGTTTTCTTCCCAGCTCTGCCACTAGCCTGGGGACCTGGAAAGGTAACCCCCTCTCCCCAGGTCCTGTGCGTTTCATTTTTTTATAAAACCACCTGATAATGGACCGAAGACTTTTGCTCTGCAATCTGTGGATGCAATATTCCATGTAAAAGCAGGGAGCAAAATTTGATTTCCTGTATTGCAAAGCCCAGAGAGCTTTGCCGTGTGATTTTACCATCAGAACCATCACCTCTGTTTGAGCTAGGCTTGTACACTGAGTCCTGCTGTGGGGCATGAGGCAGGCTTCTCCTACAAGATCGGTTACTAACCATGACCAAAGCCCTTCCCAGCTGAGCTGAGCCTGGCAAAATTTGTTTCCTTCCTGGTCTTTTTGTGTGCTTTGGGGTTTGGGCAGAGCGGCAGGAGGTGTTCAGCTGAAGTGTAAACGTGGTTTGTGCTGGTTAGGAGTGTTGAAACCCAATAAGCAGAGCCGGTTAGTTCAGGATTTGTGGTGGCCAGTGCCTTCAGCTGAATGTGGAGCTCCACGGCAGGCGTGAGTGAAGCCCTACCCGCAGAAGGAGGAGGTCTTCTGAACAGGGCATTGCGTGCTCCCCTGCAGGCTCAGGGCACAGCCAGAAGGTGTGGGCTGCAAACGCGTCTGCAGACGTGCCTCGTCTTGGCAAGACTCTGCCTGTTTCTGTGTCATCGCTGCTGAGGATTAGTAACTGAAACCAAAATCCGTGTCCGTCTCCCTCCCTTCCCTGTGCTCCCTGGTCTGTCACCTGCTTGAGCACAGTACAAGCAGCCATTTCCCACCTCTGTCCCTGCACCTCATGCTGCTCACACGCAAAAACACGCACATGAAGCAGCTTGACCCCATCATTCCTATCCAGTACTACCTTAGTGAGCCCTCAGGAACTTTGGGTTGCCATCCTTGCAGGTAAAATTTTACGCCAGAATAGAGGGAGGAGCCCTGGTCATCAGCAAGGTGCTGTGTCCCACCGGTGGGGAGTCCCACCACAGCACAGCGGTTGGATGAGCAGCTGCGGAGGGAAGCACCGATGGAGCTGGAGCCCGTGGGGGTTGGGCTTGCACAGGAATGTTTGGCGTGCAATGAATGCGCTTTCTGCACTTTTCACATCTCTCCCCGCTTCAAGTTTTCATTGCGTTGGAGCCTGCCTACTCCAACAACTCCAAGTCCTGCGGGTCTTCACCAGCTACGAGCTCTGCAATCTGCGCTAGGTAGGCTTCAAAGCACTCCCCTCCAGCTGTAAGGACGTTCAGTTAGAAACACATGGAGTGGTTACACGCCGCCTTGTGCTGGGGGAAGGGCAGGGGGCTGGGGTCCTCTCCAGGGGGTTCCTGTTTATTTGGGATCTGCACAGAGGAGACTGAGAACATGGTGGTGTGGCACGGGCATGGGGGCTGCTGCTCAGAGGGACTGTAAGCAGCGTGGCCCAGGCTGGACCACAAGTCTCTCGCTCTTGTGCTTTCGCTACAGAACTAAAGGGCAGAAGGTGTTTTGCCTTCTGACTTTGTGAATAGGGGACTATTTGTGCAAAACCCAGTAACAACGGCTCAGGGCAGCAGGACAGGGACTGGAGCACTGTCATGGGAGTCAGACAGTTGACCCCAGACCTCTCCTGCCTCCTGATGGAGGTAAGACTAAAACCTCAATCTCCTAGATGCTGATACTAAGCTTAAGAGAGAGAGAACAAACAAAGTGACCTTTCCGTGGCTGCCTGCAGCCAGGAGAGGATTCGTGGCTACAGATCTTGAGGATGTGCAGGCTTTTAATTCTCTTTGCAAAGCAGAGCCAAAGCCTTGTATTTTGGCATTAGTTCCTGTGTAGCTTACAAGCGTCCCTGTGCAAAGTGCTGGCTTCAATGGATTCTCTTCTACTGCTGCATCCTCTGGGGAGCTCTAAAACCTACCCTGAGATCCTGAGTTTTACTGTGAGGAAGGAGATGTAGACATGAGACGTTACAGCACTGAAGCTGAGAGCACCTGAGCATCGCTTGATGAGCCATGTGTCTGGGGACTGGCTGCTCCTCAGCCCGGTATGTGACAAGTGTTACACAGCCACAAACATGTTAACACCATCTCCCCAAAAAGTCCAGACAGTTAGTTATACAGCAGATCCCAGCAGAGACCCTGCAAAGTCTGACTCCTCTTCTTCTGGGCTGTGTTTGAAATCAGAAGGCTCCCAGGTCTGCTCTCCACACGCTTTGGGTTTTGCACTTGCAATTTAACCTGCAGTCCCAACCAGCCACCCCTTTATTTAAAGCACTAATTTAAGGGCAGTACTTCCTTCCACCCTGCTGTCAGTTAGTGTGACTAAAGGCACTGCTGCTTTTGTTTTCTGGAGGAAATACTTTTGTCCTGGCTGTCGTACACCGATGCTGTTCTGTGAACTCTGAGGGCAGAAGCTGTGGGCTGTACTCATGGCAGTGATGGGAACCTGGGACTGGAGATTGTGTTTTCCACGTCTGAACCTTTCCCCGAGCAGTACCGGCCAAGAAACAACATATGTGGAAAACATGACATTACATTTACGCCCAGCAGCAGTTGCCAAGACCTGAAAGGAGCACAATGAAAGACCTGCTCACTCTTCCTTTGCACAGCCAGCACACTCAGTTTTTTACGGGCTAAATCCCAGCGGTGGCAGGAATATGTTGAGTCCTGCCCAAAGTTTGTCTGATCAGCTGTGGACATTCTGGGCTCACTTTACAGCCAGTGCAGAGACAAAGGCACGTCTGGAGGATGCCATCTCGTCCTCGCCTGGCTATGAAGGATGATGTGAGTCCCACCCTTGCTGTCCCTGCTTCTCTGCTTTGGTTTTTGGAATGACTGGGATCCATGTGGGTATTGCCAGTGCCGATCCGAGTGGCACGAAGGGTGTCGGTGCCAGGGGGCATGGTTGGAACCTCACCTCCATCTATCAGATCTGGCCAAACCCTTAAAACAGAACATCTCGCTCCTCCTCCCACTCCTTGGTTCCAAAACACGGTGGTGTTGCTGGAGACAGGCAGTCCGGGGTGCGGCTGCTATCTTGCCTCTTGATTAAAGCTTACGGATCCTGCCAGCAGGTTTAGCTTTCTCAAGGATTATGGTTTTCTCGTTCCTTCTTCTGAGATGATGCAAACCAAACAAGTCTGTACCTCTAATTTTGTTCCCTCCCATCAGTCTCCTGTCAATGCACACTGTCAGGAGCTGTCTCACACCTTGTTTCCAAACAGCACCCAGCATGGTGAGCTCTCAACTTTTTGCTACACTCCAACACAATATTTAAAAAATAAAATATAACAAACAAATAATTAAAAAAAAAGTCAGTAATAATACCTAGAAGAAAAGCATGCAAGAGAGTAACTTTCCTCTCCAAAACAGATTTAAGGTGTGAAAGAAAATTTTAAGGCCTTTGACACGGTCACCCAAAACATCCTTCTCTCTAAAGTGGAGAGATATGGATTTGATGGGTGGACTGTTCAGTGGATGAGGAATTGGTTGGATGGTCACTTGCGGAGGGTAGTGGTCAACAGCTCAATGTCCAGACAAAGATCAGTGACAACTGATGTCCCTCAGGGGTCTGTAGCAGGACGAGTCCTGTTCAATATCTTCATCAATGACATAGACAGGGGGATTGAGGGCACCCTCAGCAAGTTTGCTGGTGACACCAAGCTGAGTGGTGCAGTTGACACACCCAAGGGACAGGATGCCATCCAGAGGGACCTGGACAAGCTCAAGAAGTGGGCCCATGTGAACCTCATGAGGTTCAACAAGGCCAAGTGCAGGGTCCTGCACATGGGTAGGGGCAACCTCTGGTATCAATACAGGCTGGGGGATGAAGGGATTGAGAGCAGCCCTGCCAAGAAGGACTTGGAGGTACTGGTGGATAAAAAGCTTGTCAGGAGCCAGCAATGTGCGCTCACAGCCCAGAAAGCTAGCTGTGTCCTGGGCTGCATCAAAAGAAGTGTGGCCAGCAGGTTGAGGGGAGGTGATTCTGTCCCTCTACTCCGCTCTGGTGAGGCCCCACATGGAGTTCTGTATCCAGCTCTGGGGTCCCCAGTACAGGAAAGACATGGACCTGTTGGGGTGGGTCCAGAGGAGGGCCACAAAAATGATCAGAGGGCTGGAGCACCTCTCCTACTAGGACAGACTGAGAGAGTTGAGGTTGTTCAGCCTGGAGAAGAGAAGGCTCTGGGAAGACCTCATAGCAGCCTTTCAGTACTGAAAGGGGGCTTATAGGAAGGATGGGGATAGTGTTTTTAGTAGGGCCTGTTGCGATAGGACAGGGGGTAATAGTTTTAAACTAAATGAGGGTAGATTCAGACTACATACAAGGAAGAAATTTTTTACAATGAAGGTGGTGAAACAGGCCCAGGTTGCCGAGAGAGGTGGTAGATGCCCCAATCCCTGGAAACATTCAAGGTCAGTTTGGATGCAGCTCTGGGCAACCTGATCTAGTTGAAAATGTCCCTGCTCATGGCAGGGGGTTTGGACTAGACGATCTTTAAAGATCCCTTCCAACACAAACTATTCTATGATTCTATGACTCTGTGAGAACTGTTGTGGCTCTCACCAACTGACAGTCTCTAAAATAAAGACCATTATGTTTGAAGCATCAATTCTTTTATCATAGTTGTTATTGCATTAAAAAGCATCTCTTGACTTAAAGAATTAAAATGTTGGAGCTTTCAGCACATCTCTAAATAACTTATTCTGACAGTTAATTATTTGCACTATTAAAAAAGTTGCCTTGTACCTCTATTCTGAATCTATCCTACTTCTGTTGTAGTTGTGCTTCTTTCTAACAGCCTGAAGTTTAACAGAGATCTCTTGAGTCTGACGGCTGTGATAAAGTGCCAAAGGATGTAGCCTCTGGATTTTATGAATTAAATTCAGTATTTATGCAATGCGTTTGTGCTTCATGGTTTACAAGGTCCCTGTCAGACTCCCACTGCGCAAGTTTTTGTACAAACCCAGAACTGGTCCCTGTCCTAATGGTGTTATTGCCCAGACAGCAATAAGTTTGAGTGCTTCACCATTCACAGTCATCACCCTCTTCCTCTGACTGTGCACCACAGACAACCTCCTCCATCATTCTATGTCACTGTCCATGCTTAATCCTTCCTGTCTTTTTCTCCTCTGATTTCAGCTGTGACACCGCTTTGAGGCATCCACTGGCTGCTGTGGTTGGAGACTGTGAGTGCAGCCAGGAGGAAAGGCAACGGAGGAAGGAGAAGATCCAGATGAGCACCCCTGGAAGTTTGAGGTGGTTAGTGGCCTCTTCCTGGCTCACCCTTGTTTGTGAGCATCACAGCAGAAGGTGAGCGATGAAGCAGTATGATTGGTGGTGGGACATTCCTCACCAACATGAGGGGCACCATGGTGAAGGTATGAAGACATCTGTCTAAACACCTAACAAGAAGGCAGCAGACTGGCATCAAGACCTGGTTTAAGGTGGGAATCAAAATCCCAACAGCATGTTGCTAAGTTCTTCCCCAAAGAGTCTATTGTCCTTCTGCCCTCCTGGCCCTTGAATCTCTTAATTTTAGCAGGAATATTGTTTCACTCTTGCTTTTCTCCCTAGCTCAGCACTGGGCTCCTTTCCCAGACCAACTTTTTAGGCTTATTTTAAAAAGAAACTCTTTCCCATGAGACAGTGAGGAGGCAGATGCGTTCTCTCACATGCCATGGCATGTCTGCTGGCACTGCTATTCTCCAAGCCCAATCTTTGGTATCTCCACTGAATCAGATGGCATTTCTCCAGTGGGACTGCTTGCCCTTGGAGACACTTTCTTTTTCCTTTCCTTCTCAGAAGAATGGGACAGCTACATACAGCACCAGGATCCCACCCTGAGGTCGTGGCAGGAGACAGAAGATCCGGCCTGGAAAAGTATTTGGAGTTAGGAATGTTTTGAAAGACTAAACTAGAGGGGTCAGGCATGCGGGGAGAAAGATTTGCTATTTGTAGCAAATCCAGTGTCAGCCATGTGAACAGAGACAGGGCTGGAGGCACAGTGTGGGAAAGCAGGCAAACAAGCCCAGCAGCTTCTCCTGGCTACAGTGTTTGGATGCTGGCATGCTTTTCAGGTTGGTCTGCAGGGAGGTATTCTTTCCGTTGAGACATTGGTCTTGGTGCTTGAGACCCTTGAGGAAGAGGAAGATGCGTCATCCATGTTATCTCAATGAAGACGGATGAAAACCTCCTTTCATTCTCCTTTCCCCTTCCTACTCCTCATATTTTATCCTTATTTTCTTATCACAGAAGGAGACAGCTTTCCTCAGTTCACTGTCATCTCTTCACTTGACCTTGTGTTTCCTCATGCCTATTTCCATTCATTTTCCTTCTTAACCTTTCCTTAATATCCCAACTTTTAAGGAATACAGATCCCCCTTCAACTCTAATTTTTGTCCTAATCTCCTCCTTTTTGTCCGGAGCAGCACCATTTTTTAGATCCTTACCTGTTTTCTTGCCCTTCCCTCTCTCCAATCTCTCTGTCTTTGATCTGTGTTCTCCAACACGCTCTGTCTCTGGTACTCCTTGCAAAGTCTGTGTCCATACAATCTCTTGCCTACAGCCTCTCCTGTCCACCCACACACCTCTGCCTGTCCCTGAGAGATCCCTTCTCTCACATGTCCCCTTGAGAACATCACCTGCCTCTGCGTCTTCCCTGGGCTCCCCCTCCTCCATCAGGTCAAACATCACGTCCTTGCCTGCCCTGCGGGGCTTGTTGCCCTCTCACCCCTCGGTGGGTTCGGAGGAGGCAGCCCTGGTTCCTGCGAGGCCACGCTGCCACTGCTGCCTCACGCTGCCCGCTTCCAGCCCACTCCGCATTTTCCCTTCCGCTCCCATCAACAGCCTTGGGGCTGTTTTGCATCCAATATTAATTGATCCTTTTGCCTCACTCCCTACAGGCATCACAAGGAGTGGCGCATAAAAGCCTGCGACAGCAGATAAGCTGCTGCAGCACTGAGTTTTCAAAACCTCTGGCCAACTCTGTCTCACTGTGTTTGACTCCTCTGTCTGTGATCCCTTGGCTGAGAGTGATCTTCCCAGGGCAGGGTAGTCCTTTGGCCCTTATCTTCTCAGTGCAGCGAGTGCCACACCGCGACGATGGCACCAGTCTCTTCAGGAATGGTGATGTTAGCAAGAACAGAAACAAATATAGAGCTCCACATTCAAGCGTTGCAACAGCTATCTTAAATTAGATAGAAACTGGAGAGGGAGTTTGAATGGAGAGAAAATGGGATTGGAAGTAGAGGAGCAGAGCTCCGCGCTGGCTTTCCTGTCGATGGTTTTCATAGGAGATAAGAGGCTGAGGCTCTTGCTCTTCAGGCTGAGTCAAGGGTTTGCTGGGAAATACAGAGCTAAATAGACAGGTGGATCCCAGCCTCACAGCCTGAAAGGAAGGAGCTGCTCAGAGTTTCCAAAAAGCAGATAAGAAACCCTTGAGGCTCTGAAGACAGCTTGGGGCTGTGCATCCTGGTGAGACAGAGGTGCTCCAGGAGGCTGATGCGCCCATCCAGGGCAGAGGCAGGACGCCTGTGTTTCCTGGTGGAAGTCATCGACCTGCTCAGCGTGCCAGTCACTGCCATGCCCATCCTGAGACACCTCATCCTGCCTTTTCCTTCAGTTGGGACCATGCCTGTCCTGGGGTCACGCAGGTCAGTCTTGGAGCAGAGTGTTTAAAGGCATCACCTGGTCTAGCTTTGCCTGGGCAGCAGGGCTTTCTGTGCTTGTGAAAATACTTTCCTCTGCTGCCCAGGAAATTGCAAGCCCTGGATCAGACAAATATTTAATAGCTAAGGTTTAGCTTCAGTTCTTGATTTCCCAGGAGCCTTTTGCATCCAGTAAAATGAAATTTTAAGCCTGTCTTTTTGGAGCCGCTCTCTTCAGGTCAGGATGTGTCCATGCTTTCATTTCCAGCGTCTTTCCTGAACATGACTAACTCTTTCTGTCACGGCTGGGTGACCAGGCATCTGCCTGGACCCAAACCAAGCCCACTCACTACATTTCCTGTTGTTCCCCAGCCTGGCCAGCCCACCTCTCTCTCCCTCAGTTGATGACACCCCACCAAGAGGTGCTGAGGTATTTCCTTGCCTTGATACTTCTAGAAGTCATCCCAGCGTAGAGGAATGATAGTCTTAGAGTCTAGGCTATTTTTAGTGCTTTTACAGGCTTCTTCTCTGACCTTTAGCCACCCGCTGTCCCATTTCGTCATTTGCAATACAGACTGCTCCTACCTTGGCTGCAAAGCACTTGTGGGTTGGTAGCACTTGGAGGTTTTTTTTGTTTGGAAATCACATTATAAATGGGATCTGTGCCTGAGACTGGCATCCGCGATTTTTAAAGTTTTTTGGCAACACAGCTGATCATATCTAGC
This sequence comes from Arenaria interpres, assembly GCA_013399435.1. Taxonomy (NCBI): domain Eukaryota; kingdom Metazoa; phylum Chordata; class Aves; order Charadriiformes; family Scolopacidae; genus Arenaria; species Arenaria interpres. The sequence continues at coordinate 15,805 of VXAK01016196.1, forward strand.
TTCTCGGGTGGGAAAACGCACATTTTCTTGATGCTGAGGGACTGATCTGTAGTCTCCTTACCATCCCCACTCTTCTCAAAACATTAATTTTCCCAGCCACCGAAGAAACACAGCCTTTTACCTGAGCTGAGGCATCACAGGCGGCTGTTCACCGGCCAGACGGTCGCTCTGCTGATCATAAACTCAGAGGAGCAGTTTCATTCCTTTTTTATTTTTTTGGTTGGTTTGGTGTTTTTTTCTTTTTTTTGCTAGTTCTACAGGTTTGGTCAAAACATTTAGAGATGGGTGTTGATTAGGGTTATGTGATCTGAGGGTCTTCATCCTTCTGCCTCTTCTTAATCTCCCCTGAGGGAGGGTCTGCCAAGGTGAGGTGTTACTGCTCCACAGGAGGGTTTTGGATGCCCACTACAGCTCCCAGAGGGAGGGGAGGAGAATGCCTTCCCCAGGCACCTTAGCAGCACGTGGCTGGCAGCAACAGTGGTGACAGACACCCCAAAAAGCATTGAGGTGCTGGAGCGGGTCCAGAGAAGGGCAATGGAGCTGGTGAGGGGTCTGGAGCACAAGTCATATGAGGAGAGGCTGAGGGAGCTGGGGTTGTTCAGCCTGGAGAAAAGGAGGCTGAGGGGAGACCTTATTGCTCTCTACAGCTACCTGAAAGGAGGGTGTAGAGAGGCGGGGGTTGGTCTCTTCTCTCAAGTGGCGCGATGGGACAAGAGGAAATGGCCTCAAGTTGTGCCAGGGGAGGTTCAGGTTGGATATTAGGAAGAATTTTTACACGGAAAGGGTTATCAGGCATTGGAATGGGCTGTCCAGGGAAGTGTTTGAGGCACCATCCCTGGAGGTGTTCAAAAGACGGGTTGACACGGTGCTGGGGGACATGCTTTAGTGATGTTTTTTTTTTGTCAGAGTTAGGTTGATGGTTGGACTAGCTGATCTTGAAGGTCCCTTCTGACCTGGATGATTCTGCGATTCTACGATCCGAAGCGGGTGCCCAGCAGTTCCAACATCCTGCCACCTCCTCTTCTCCCTCCCTCTCCCTCGGCCGGGCTGGCAGCTGGACAAGGCAGCGAACACCCTCTTCGGCGGAGGGGGGTGAACTCTGACTTTGCAGCATCCCCCACCACCACCCTGGCAGCCCCGGGAAGACTTCTAGCTGCGTCAGCCAAAATTCCTGCCGGGGACGGTGCTGCAATGCAGCACACCACACCCCCGCCGGCCTCAGCCCCAGCCCCGGGGGCAGCCCCGCACCGCCCCAGCCTTCCCTCCTCCTCCTCTTCCTCCTCCTTCTCCTCCTCCTCCTCTCCCCAGCCATCCCCATGCTCCCGGGTGGGCTGGCAGTACCCGCTGCGGGCAGCCGGGCGGGGGTCGGCTCCGGGAAGGCGCTGCCCTGCGGGACTCACCGCCCGCCCCGAGGCACCGGCTGCGGTTCCGCCGTTCCTTCCCCTCGCACGCCGCTCCCCGATAATTCCAGAGGCTCTTCTGGCTTCGCCGCTGCATGGACTCAGCGCACAGGTCCCTTGCCGGACCCAGCGGCGGCGGACGGGGCTCCCCTCAGCTCCAGGGGGAGGACCATGAAGACCTCGGTGGTGTTTTTGCTTTGCCTCGCCGTTTTCCCAGGCTTTTCCCAGGGCAGAGTTGTTGGAGAGGATGAAGCCGGCTTTGCGGAGTGTAATGTGTTCTTCCCCGGAGAAGTCCCCCCCGAAGGATTTAGGGAGCCGTTCCACGTGAAAATCTGTCAGCAGTACAACAAAGAGCCGCGCTTTGCGACCCTCTACAGCACGAAGGACAAAATCCCCCTTTATTCGGCTTTTAAGTATACGAAGCCAGCCCAAAACGAGGAGGAGAGCTGGCTGGTGGAGCCGCAGGTAAGTCAGCCTTTCCTTCACCGTGAACCAAATGTTCCTGGAGAATGTTTCCTCTGGGGTGAAGCTGGGGGTAGGATTTTGTAAAGGAGGCAGTTGAACTTCTTTTGATGTTAATTTAACACGAGCAGGACTTATTTTTGGGCTTGGAACCGAGGAAACAAATATTTCCTCATCCCATGGGGCTTATTAATGAGAGCTGGGAGAGGGGAAAAAGTCACCTTTGACACCAGCTGATGGATCTGTCCTGCCCAGCCAGCTGGAGCTGGTGGGAAGCGGGGTTAAACACCACGGTGTCAAGTTGAAGTTTGTTCCGTTGCCGGCGTGATGACGGTGTTGATAAGAACTCTTCAGCTTCGCTGCGCTGGGATAAAACACCCCTTTGCGGTTCACCGAGTTGGCGCTGCAGCTTTTTGTTGTGTCCCTGAGCTGCAGCCGTCGGTGGGGAGACGAGTTGCCGTGTCCTGGAGCGTGCGGGCTCCGGTCGGGGCCAGAAGTGTGTAGGAACAAATTTCACTGCACCCTCAGTGGTTTGTGTCTCCCTTGGCACTGGGCGTGTTTAAGCAAGTCCTTCAGGCTGTTAATATTTAAAGGAAATCCTTAAAACAGTTGCTGGGGCTTTAAGAGAACAAGTACGCTTTACCTCTTTTTTTAAATTTTATTTTTATTTTGCCATGTTTCAGGTCTTTCAGGAGGAATTTTGTAGCAAACACCAAGCCCCCCCCCCAGCTATCGAGCTCAGAAAAGACTGGCAGGGTGCAAGGGTGCTTTGTTGGGGTGGGAACGGCTGCAGCATCCGCGCAGTGTGGTGGGACCAGGGCCCTGGGGTGCTGGAGCCAGAATCAAAGCTCACCCCTGTCCGGGGAGAGTGGCTGTCATGCTCCTTTTCCTCATGTGGGGTGACAAGATACCAAGGCCGCAAGGTCACAGGCAATGAAGACAGGAGATCCTACATCCCTGTCCTCGCCTCAGACTGGCTGCCTGATCTCTGGGCTGGGTCTTGAGTCGCAGAAGTTCCCAAGGGCCCTTTGATCTGCTCTCCTTCCACTTCACAGATGGCTGGGGGAGGTGTCTGCCCGCCCTTTTAAAACAGAAGGAAGGTTTTTGCAGACTCTGCCCCTGTGGTGTTGCGGAAGGGTGATGAATTTTTAAAGCACAAAGAGGACCTAGGGGAGCGAGCATCTGCTGTCAGCGCCTCGGAGGCAGCAGGGCAAAGCGGCAGAGATGAGATCCTTTCCCATTTGCCTCGGCCGCTGGTGCCCTTCATCACCTCTAGCCACCATATCTCCTCCTGTTTCTCATGGTCTGACTCACCAGGCCTGCCCAGGCAGGCTTGAAAGCGGTTCCTGCCATGAAGCAGTGAGCAGCCCCTCCACAGTAGCTTTGGTTCCCCAGCACTTCCCTCCAGCTGGCTCCTCCACCTTCCCTGCTCCATGTATCTTCACCCCTCACATTGTCATCACCTGTGCCAGCACTCCAGAGCCCCAAACCTTGTGTCTTCTGCCTCCAAACCATACTGCAGCCCCAGAAATAATTGGCCAAGCGCTATCTTTAGTTGCTCTGTCGTCTCCAGAGCATCCCCATGGATTGCTGTGGGTCTGTTCTGCATTTACATTGATGAGTCCCCTTCACCCATTGCTGAAATGCAGGTGTCTCGAAGGTGGGAGGTAGCAGCTCTGTGGTTCACTGAAGGAACCTCAGTCCGAGACAGAAAACCACTAGGAAAAAAAATGGCAGAAGAATCTGTAAGGGGAAGAAATCAGGACTACAAAAAATCCCTTAATTCAAGAAATAAGCATGTGCACCCCTCTCAGACACCACCACACTGCATCTGGGAGGAGAAAGCGGGGAAGGGATGTGACACCCATTATGTACGTTCCCATCAAGGCTAGGTCAGATGGTTAGGAAAGGTCGGATGGCTGCTGAAGGGAACCCTTAGCAGCACCTGCTCTGCAGCAGAGCCCCATGAGGTTTTAATGTCTTTTTTCCAGGTAATTTCCTCGCTGACACAGGGGTAGTTGGGTGTGAGCAGGCTCGGTGGCACAGTGGCATGTGCTTACGCCTGTGTGCACGCAGATGCACATGCAGAGGCCCAGCAAGCAGAAAGGAATCACTATAAAACCACTCTCTGCCCTCTGGCGAGGGCCTTGGGGTTGTCACATGCCTTTTTTTTTTTTTGAGTAATGATGTAAGTGGTGAGGGCACCCTCTCACTCCCTGCGTGCCTACCTCCTCAGGAATGTCTGCCTGAGAAACAAATGCCAAATGTAGCAGAGGCAGTAATTGGGTGAGAAGTGTGAGGAATGTCAGAGCCACCCACTGCCGGTTGGCAACTGGAAACAGCAAGTTAATTCAGCAATTAGTGAAAAATTAGAGAGCAGGAAGGGCAGGAAAATGAGCAGGGCACTGATGGGACTCCCCCAGGCTCAGGTCTGGAATCCTGCTCTGCCACAGATTTTATAGGGGTCGAGAGCAAGTTACTGAGGTGGCTTTCACCTCGTCTTGTCTCAGTTGTCTGAAAATCTATGGGTTTGACTCTATAGCTTTGAGAGAGATGGAAAACTCTGGAGTTGCTTTTTCTGTGCTAACGTACGACAGACTGGGTGATTCACCTTGTGTTTTCATTTGGTTGATGACTACCACCAGCCAGATGACCAAGGTGGGATTTGCATCACTATTTGCTGTAGCTACCTCTCTTGGTGGACAGTCAAGAGAAACAGGTACTTCTAGAGCCACTCAGGTGAACGTCCTAGGACAGAAAGCTTGGTGTAAGACACACCGTGCCTCCTCCCTGAGAAACAAATCCCACACTAAGGTTGGATGAAATATTTCCATTGCAATCAAAGGCATGAGTGTGCCCGAAGCAGTTGCAAGGGGGGTAGGATGCTGAAGTTCACTTGGGGTGGGGAAGGTGGGAGGTAACAGTGTCCTACGCTGTCAAACGGCCAAATGACGGAAGATACCTGCTCTAATAGCTGTGTGTTGCCACACATATAATCTCCTTTCTGCCTCTGCCCCTTCCATGAAACTGCAACTCCCACTTTACGAAGCATATAAATGTTTTTAGGTGCTTACATCCATCCACACAGGTGTTCAGATGCATCATTCATTTTTAAATCCCCATCCTCGGAATGGGATGTTTACCTGTCTGCTTGGGTCTTGCCCTTGGCTATTCCAGGTTATTTGGACAGGTGGCCTCATGGCGGGCTCCATGAATGCAGATATGCCTTGGCAGTGACACAAGCCAAAAAGCTTTTTGAAGCAGTGAGGAAAGGTAGCTTGCAATGCAGATTAGATGCAGTGCTGGAGACAGCTTGCTGTTGGGGCTGAGCTGGAGGAGGCATGAAAAACCTCAGTTACATATGAGTTATTACAAGCCATTATATGAGTTATTATAAGCATAACTGGGTGATGTCAGAGCCTTACGCATGAACAGCACACGGCCACATTTTTATGGTGTTCTTTTTTAATTACGCCTAAACAATCCCAATGGTATGTGCAAAAGCCTGCAGCTGAACAGGTGACCAGAGACATATTTTCTTGATTGGCACCTGAAGGTTTGCGTGTGTCGGCTCATAAGGAGAGAAAATTAGGTTTATACCATCATCTGCTTCATGTGGGCTGGGAATCTCTGCCAGGAGACAGAGCTGACCCGTCTTGGGTCTGCGTGTCCCTGCGGTACGGCGGCACTGCCGCTGGAGTGAGAGGGGACGAGTGTCTCTGTGCGGGTGTCGGGCTCAAAAGAGCCATACCACGGGGGGCAGTTCCCAGGCACAGCCTCTCACCTGTGCCCGCTCCCCCCTCACCTGTACTGTGGGATTAAACACACCGGCTGCATCCCTGGTCCCGTGGCACAGCACTGTCAGAACAGGGAGAAGGAGCCGGGGAGGGGTAGGAAGGGACAGTGATTTTGCAGAATGCAAAATGCCTGACCTCGTCAGCCAGCTGTATCCCCTGAGTTTGGGGTGTCTGAGCAAGAGGAGCAGAATAAGGCAGAAGCAGTGCAGGATAAGTCTTTTTTTAAGTCGTATATTTAGAAAAGGCTACGACTTGTGCATCAGCACGTAGGTCTCGCTGTGATCCTTTCAGTCCTGAAGCAATAAGCATCAGAGGCTTCTAAATGAAGAGCGAGAAACCTCCTAGCAGGAGATGGGGGTAATGCAGCCCTCTGCAACGGCCAACGTTGGCACGGTCACCAGCCTTGGTGCAGAGGGAGCCCTAAGCCTGGACCACAGGGGCTTGGCTGATGCAGGAGGCCAGCCAGAGCTGGGTTCCCATGGTGAGGGTGATGGATAGCTGCTGGCACTGTCCCTTTCGTCCCAACTCTCAGCACAGGCTGACGCAGCGCTGCGAGGAGGGGATGCGGCACCAAGAGGACGCCAGCTCTAAGGTTACAAGGACGTAACTGTACATCTGTCCAAGTGCACTGCAGGGTGGCCAAGGATGAGGAAGGATGACTGGGGAGTGATTCAAGGCAGACTATGAACCGTCTTGCCATAGGTGTCTCCAAAGTAGGTATTACAAAGTGCAGTAAACAGTCTGCAGGCCAGGAGCAAAGACAGCAGGTTTAGTTGGGCCAGCACAGCGCTGGGACCTGAGGGTCACAGCCTCTGAAGCAGAGACTGCAGGAGGCAGCGACTGCCAGAGACTGTCTGCCACCCCCGAGCTTCTACCAACACGCTCACCCTCTAATTTGAGGGAAGAAAATGACCATCTGGCAAACCCCCCCAGAGTGGCTGCAGGCAGTGCTGATAGGAATGCCTAAGAAGCAGACAGAGCTGCGGCCACCGGAGAAAGACCTGGGCATGCCCTGGCGTTCAGTGCTCCTGCTCCCACTGCTCGTTATCTCCCCATCCAGGGCTCTGTGCCTGCCTCCAGGGTGAATTCCCACTGTGGCAGACACGAGCAGGTAACACAGATTCCATCAAGGACCTGCAGTGATGGCATCCTCACCCATGTTATGCAAGGAGCTGCGTGGTCATTAAGGATGAGGTTCAGACTACTAATGACATGAGGTGCAGACTACTAATGACAAGCCCTGAGAGAGCCTTAGGACCTCAGTGCTGTGTCTGCTCAAGGTCGGGAAGTTCAGGTCACCTGCCATGGTGCCTGGCTTCATTCTGCCTTCTTACACAATCAGTGGTGAGAGGTAAATGCCTTCTTTAGGTGTCTTATATACCATGGTGGTTTTTTTCTTCATGGCTTGGATTTGATAGTTCAGAGGGACTGAATTAAGGTGCCATGGTAGGTGCTTAAATGAACTGGGGGTACCACCACCATGTGAAGTGAGAACATGGCCCTAAATCAAGCCATTTATTGGTCTTAAAAATCTCTTCTAGGAAAGAAAAACACAAGTGAGAAGCTTGATGAAGGGTGGCTGGTGAGATTTTGGGGCTTGTGTTCTGCTGTGGACCAAACTGGAGAGCTGCAAGCATCCTTTGCAGCCTAAACTGATGTGTTTGGTGGGGCAGCTCAGTGGAGCATTCACTCCTCTGAAGTGCAAGAAAAATATGGAGGGAGACCAGATTGTGGTCCGAGGCACAGCCTGTAGTAGCAGCCATAATGGAAAATATACTTTTCCATTTATATACTTTTCCAGGCCCGTTTTATACATTGTTTTCTAGAAAGGCAAGTCGCATCCAGTAACTCTCCTCCCTACTATTTCAGATAGACGATCCAGAAAATGACCTGCATGAGATGGTGCACGAAGCTGATATTGTTGGCACTGTGGCCAACCTTGGTGCAAATCAAGCCCTGACCTCAGACTACGTGGGCTCTGGTTATGAGAGAGGGCTGCTCAATCCCAGCCTGCTCAATGAGGAGGATTTCCAGATGGCCACTTACACGCTCACGAACGCCGTCCCTCTGAGCCCATCTCTGAGCAAAAGCTGGCACAGAGACATCGGGAGGGTAGTGGAGCAAGCTCTGGTCCCTCACTGCTCCAAGAAAGATCATCTGTATCTCCTTGCAGGTGCAGCTCCTTCCAATGTCCAAGTTAAAGGCAAGGTGACAGTGCCAGAGACTCTCTGGCTGGCAGCCTGCTGTGATGCTCCAGAGGGATGGTCCCTGGGACTCGTGAAAAAAATGAATGATGAGAACAGCTTGGTGGACCTCACGGTGGGAGAGCTGGAGAAGCAGCTTCTAGCAGGAGTTCACTTGTTTAAGGGCGACTGTGGGGAAGACAATCAAAGCCAGGAGAAAAGAGAAGCTGTATTGCAAGCTGTCAGTCAGATCCGCTCCGGAGAGCAAGTAGGAACAAGTGACAACCAGGAGGCCAAAGACAGTGGCTTGGTGAGAAAAGTGGCTGGCATCATTGCTACCCCTTTCATCAAACTTCTGGAACTCCTCATCTACGTGTTTGTGGAGCTGGTGAAATTTGTGTTTTATTTTCTGTGGCTTGTTATCAAGCGGGTTGGTGGTACAGTTCTGGATGGAGTCTACAGCCTGTGGAATGGGGTGGTGTCCTACCTTAAAGCCATCAGCATGGTGCTCATCAGCATCCCCTATGATGTGGGGAGGGTCATCGTCAACATCTTTCTGGGCTTCCTGGAAATCGTTCAAGATGTGGCGTCCCTCACCTACAGGATTCTGCGCATCCCTGTGGGGTTTGTCCTTCACCTTGCTGCTTTTCCTTACTACTCCATCTGTGCCATTCCCTCTGTCCTCAAAGACTTGGCCACCGGCATCGGAGGCACCTTCTCGCTGGTCATCGATGCCACAGCCACACTTCTGCATGGCTTTTATTATTTGGCTGGTCACATAGTCAAACGTTTTGTCCCTAAAGGCTCTTCTGATGACTGATAGGAATGGAAACCAAGGCTGCAAAGACATGGAGTGGAGGAGGAGTGGGGCAATGCTTTAAGATACGTGGCCAAACGCTGTCAATTTTGTTCTGGTATTTATTGTAGTGACATTAATAATAATGAACCAACTGGGGAGGAACAGGGAAGGCCAAGGTCGTGTTGCCGGGGGATGCCACCATTGTAACTCAAGTTCTGCTGTTGTAAAGTGTTTGGGTTTTATCGGTGCAGGCCACAAAGTTCCTGTGATTTTGCAAGATGCTTCCTCTGGGAGATGTGTGCTAAATGTGGTATGGGGTTCTTTCCTTCCAGCAGAAATAAAACTGGGACCTACGCACTGTCAGAGAGCTCCAGAGAAGCCCATCCCTGCTGGGGAGGAGGTGATGGTCGGGGCAAGATTTTAGCTACAGAGGGTTTTCTGGGACCTGGAGAAGGGAGAAGGAAGTGAGCGTGCAAGGGTTTGTGGCTGGGAAGTGATGGGGAGCGAGGAGGGGTGGGGACGAAGTCCTGCTGTTGGTTGCAGTGCCCATTGTACCAGGGTCCCGCTGGTGGAGGGGATGCCACCCAGTGTATCTCAGAGTCCTCAGACCTTTCCAGACAGCTGAAATCACACGGATCTTGCTGTGAGGAAGGACCCGCTGTTTGTTCTTTTGCATGGTGGGAAAACATTTTCCCTTAGCCGTACCAAGGTCATCTTCCCCAACCTTTCCATGCTCTCTGTTGACCACTGAAGTTCTAAGCCCTGAAACTTCAAGATATGGCATTCCATGATGGCCTAAGCCCCTTGTGGTCTCAGCCCTGAAGCCCTTGTGCCTGCTCCGAAGCCCAGCAGCACCCAGGAGTCACGCTTTTGGCTTTGAATCAGCTGCCACCTGCCCTGCCTCCCTCGAGAGCTGACAGATCCCCAGGCACACAGCGGGATTTCCATGCCTGAGGTCTCCATCAGACAATTCCCAGGCTGGGGATGGGTAACACCACAGCTGTCCTTCTGGGGCTTGTTTTGAAACCCAGCTCACAGCGGGAAAATGATCCTCCTGGGTTTCCCTCTAGGGCAAAAGACAAGCAGCTCTGCCCTTCCAACTGGTCTGGGTTGGCAGCAGGGACATCCTTACAGAGAGGGGACACGGGAGAGGAGATGCACAGGAAGCATGAGGGGATTTTGCTGCTTTTGCGTGTGTTGATTTGGTGCCTTCATGGCCCCTACCCAGTGTTAGGGTCAGAGTGGGGTGGGAGCCAGCCCTGGGCAGGGCAGGAGGGTCCCCTCGGTGCTGTGCTGGCAGTGAAGCTGGCCAGAGGGATGTCAAGGAAGGGAGTCCTGCAAATGAGATGGAAAAGGCATAGGACACTTGTGGTGAGTTGCTTACGCTTGGAGGTCCTGGCAGGACCCATGGAAGGGGCCTGTGCTGCCCAGGAGAGGAGGAGAGATCCATGTGGCTGTTGCAGCTTCAGGGACCAGCGTGGCCAAGCTCAACGTGAGCCCTAGCAGCAAAGGCTTTTGCTGGGCATCTCCCCTCCTTATCCAATTTCAGAAACCTGGAGGAGGGAAAAAGCAGGTGCATTTCCCCTTTCTCCTTTGGGGGCTATGGACTGTCAGGTGTGAGGAGAGACGGGGGGGGAACTGAGGCAGGGTTTGGTTTGCAGTGTAAATACCCACCTGGTGAGCTGGTGCACTATCACGGAATCATGGAATTGTCAGAGTTGGAAGGGACCTCTAGAGATCATCTAGTCCAACTCCCCTGCCAAAGCAGGATTGCCCAGAGCACATGACTCAGGACTGCATCCAGGTGGGTCTTGAAAACCTCCAGAGAAGGGGACTCCACAACCTCTCTGGGCAGCCTATTCCAGGGCTCTGTCACCCTCACCGTAAAGAAGTTCTTCCTCATATTTGAGTGGAATTTCTTATGTTCCAGCGTGTGCCCATTGCCCCTCATCCTATCGCTGGAAACCACTGAGAAGAGTCCAGCTCCATCCTCCTTCAGCCCACGCTTTAGGAACTTGTAAACATAGATTCACTATGAGACACCAGTTTATGTAGGAGGGGGACCTAACGCCTCTTCTGCACCACTCATCTGCCCTGCTTGCTCTTCACCCCTTCTTCCCCACTGGAGTGAGCAAGGAGCCCTAGCACCTGGGACATGGGAGCCGGGGTGCACGTGGGGGCTTTGCAGGGAACCATCAGGGGTTTGCAGCAGGATGCGGGCCACAGGGACACCCACCGCTGCTGGAGGAGGGCACAGGGCTGCTGCCCTTCCATGGGGCTTGACTCAGCGAGGGGCTTTGGATGGCTTGGTGCAGCTGCCTGCAGGAGGAAGATTCTTAGTCCCAGCAGCATTTGCTCTGGCTGGACTCCCGACGGCATTTGGGAGTCCTGCATGGATGGATCCTGCCCTTTACCCCCAGCTCTGTCCCTCCCTCCAGCGCCAGGTTGGTTGTGGACCTCTGATCCGCCATAGCATGAGGGGCCCCAGGGGTGTGCAAGCCCGTGCTGCCATCCCTGTGGAGGACCCAGCGGTTCTGGGTTGCTGGTGGCCAGTCCTGAATTGAAGGCATTGGTGGGGATGCCAACAGTGGGGGTGAAGCGGAGAGGTGGTGGGCTAAGCAGGGGCAGAGGACAACTCGTTTCACCCTTCATGGGCCATGGCCGGCTTGTGGAGAAAGAGAGGCGACCCAGCAAGCAGTGCTGGCTTGGTTCGAAAGGAAAGGCAGCTTTTATGTGCCAATATGAGTCTAACTGGGTGAAGTCAGCAGCATTTTACAGATCCCTTCTCTGCCTTGGAGCTGTTGGGACAGGAATTTTGGGTGCAAGGGGCAAGGTCCAGGTCCCTGCAGGCAGACAGCAGCCCGTGGATGGTCTCCAAATCAAACTTTGCATCTTTTCCTACTCAAACATGCCTTCTGCCCTGCAGAGCCAGATGGGGAGTTGGTTCCTTGCTCCTGTCCCAGCCCCAGCGCTCCTCTCGGCTACCTGGCAGCCGTCAAGGCAGGAGAGCAGGCAGCTCAGGTCCCAGAGGCTGCCAGGGTGCAGTGACAGGAGCACCAGCCTGGTGGAACCAGGGTCCCCAGCAGCCTCTGAAGGCACATGTAGTGGCAGCAGCTTTCAAGTGCAGCCCAAGCACTGGGGAGGAGGCAGCTACCCCCCACAGCTGCCCATTGCATGCCTTCTGCATGGCTTTATCTCTGACCGCTGGTGGTGGCCGCTGAAGCACTTCTCAGGGGGGTCTTGCACCCACAGCAGCTTCCCCACACCTTAACCCAGCAGCTCCCACATCCCAGCTCCACCAGCATCTCCAGTGCACCCTGCTGCTTGCAGTGACATGGGAGCTCGTGCTGAGGGGCATCAAAGCTGAGACACCTCGGGAGGTCTGCGGACCCACATCTCCATCACCATCGCTACCCAGCCCAGCTCGGGTCAGGCCACGGTGCTGCAACCGCATCTTCTGACCACAGGTGGACACTCCTTGAAATCCAAGGGGCTGCAGCACAGCAGGATTTGGGCAGATGCGGAGCAGTATGATTACAAAATTGTCTTAACGTGCTCAGATGTCAAACGCTAGGAACTGCAGGTGGCATGGGGCGTTTTTCTCCTGTGCTGCGTGTCCGAGCTGGGTGGTGGGAAACCTGCCTCCGACGCTGAGCAATTACCACAGAACAAGCAACATAGCATCATAGCATCACAGAATCACACAATCATATGGGGTTGGAAGGGACCTCTGGAGATCATCTAGTCCAACCCCCCCGCCAAAGCAGGTCCACCTAGAGTAGGTTGCACAGGAACCTGTCCAGGCGGGTTTTGAATGTCTCCAGAGAAGGAGACTCCACCATCTCCCTGGGCAGCTTGTTCCAGTGCTCTGCCACCCTCATCATAAAGAAGTTCCTCCTCACGTTTAGGTGGAACTTCTTATACTCAAGTTTGTGCCCATTTCCTCTTGTCCTGTCACTGTGCACTACTGAAAAAAGACCAGCCCCGTCCTCCTGGTACCCTCCCTTTCAGTATTTATAGGCATTGATTAGATCCCCCCTCAGTCTTCTCTTCTGTAGACTAAAAAGACCCAAGTCCCTCAGCCTCTCCTCATAGGAGAGATGCTCCAGGCCCTTGACCATCTTTGTGGCCCTTTTCTGTACCCTCTCCAGCAGGGTTTGCAACATCCTGCTGCAAACTAACTGTTGTTTGAGATTGTTCTTCTGTGGGCGTGATTTAGGGCTTGTGAGCTTTACTCAATCCTTGGAAACGTATGGCTTCAACAAAATAAAAGTTACTTTTCCAAAGAGGGGCCGGTATGGTGTTTCTGTCACCGCTGCAAAGGAGATAACGCAGCCCCGGGGTGCCCTGACTAATCAAGAAAGCACTAGCAGCATAGTTGTTCTTTGTTAGGGCTTGACATCTGATATTAATGGCCCTTTTGTGCTCTTAAAACACCTTTCCTCTCCTGAAGCACTGTAAAAGAGACAATTCATTAAGCTGGGGAATATGTAGGTAAAAGCAGGGGGTTTGCGGGTGAATTCAGCTCTGTGTGTGTGCCAGAAGAGGGAGAGAGGGAGAGGGGACATTTTATTCTTGTGAAAGGTGGTGAAATGCCCCTGGGGGGCATCGCGGTGGCTGGGTGTGACACAGGAAAATCACATCACAGCAGGATGATTCTTCACAGCTGACAGGGAGAAACTCCCTCTTGTGCCATGCTGTTCCCTTGACTGGTTTTATCTTCTTTAGAAGGAGAACAAGCACCCCCTAAAAGTGGCCATTTTTCTCCATTATAGAGATCCTGGCATGAATAAACCAGGTGTTGTGTTGGCACTTGCGCTTGCAGGTACCTCTGTTTGGGCAGATGAACCCATCCAGTGGAGTCTGCGTTCCTCTCAGGTCTGCAGGAACTGGTGAGACCCTGGAACAGGCTGCCCAGAGAAGTGGTGGATGCCCTGTAACTGGAAGTGGTTGAGGTCAGGTTGAATGTGGTTTTGAGCAACCTGATTTAGTGGAAGATGCCCCTGCCTCATCCACATCACCCGACGCTTCTACACAGGGGTCTCTGTGCACCTTGAGGTGATCCTTGTCTCTGTTGCATCCACCCTGGGGCTGGGCACGGATAACAGCAGGGGGACTCGGCAACCCTGGGTCACAGCCCTGGGCCAGGTCCTCTGGGTCACACCTCTGCTGATGGTGCACGTTTCAGAGCTGCTTACCTCTGCGTGGAGCTCCACCACCAGCTCGGTGCCTCCCTCTGGCCAGGGAGCTGCTCCGGTTCGGAAGGGAATGGAGCCAGTCTTGTTCACAGGTTATCTCTTAGTCCGTGCCAGAAAATGGAAAAGGTAATGTAAAATAAATACCAGTGTAACTCGTTTGGCCGGGGAGGATTGAACTGGGAGCAAGGAGCATGAGGTGTGTCCGGGGTTTGCGTGTCAACGAGGCTGCGATCCCACGGAACCATTTCCCTGCCCTGCACAGTCTCCTGGGATGTTGGAATCACAGAATCACAGAATCACATGGGGTCGGAAGGGTCCTCCGGAGATCATCTAGTCCAACCCCCCTGCCAAAGCAGGTCCACCTAGAGCAGGTTGTACAGGAACGTGTCCAGGTGGGTTTTGAATGTCTCCAGAGAAGGAGACTCCACCACCTCCCTGGGCAGGCTATTATGGACTCGGCGTCGGTTTGGGAATGGATCTCACACTGGGTAACATCTGCCATTGATTTCCACAGAACTGGTGTTTCCAGCCAAGCAGAAAGGCCTACAGACTTTCCAGTGGTGTTAGTGTTACAGCTGGTTGGAAAATCTCCAAGGAAATATATCCTGTCAGAACGGGGTGATTTATCAAACGGTTTGGTTTTGTTTTTTTTTTTTTTTTCATGGCAATTTGTCTTTTTTAGTGGAAAATATTTTTTGGATCCAGGCTGAAAAAAGGACCAGAATCATCCAAGAGCAACCCGTGGTCTGGTTTAGAGGTTTAGACATGGGTATTCAGCACTCGCTCCTGCCTCCAGCCAAGCCTGGCACACGAACGTGTCTCTCTCCATCTCCGAGGAGTGCCCTTCCAGCCGTGGTCCACCTTAACTGATGTCTCATCTTCTCCCATTTGTAAGGGTGAAAAAAAACCCCAAATTGTTTTCTTTCCAAAAATACTGAAATTGGGACCATTTTCCTGGGACGTAGAAGCTGTTTTCCACTGAGCCAGCAGCAAAGTCGCCTGCAAAGATGAAGCAGGGGCTTCAAATCCCTCTGCAGTATCATCTTTATTAATAACTTGATGTCTTAAACTAATTTTATGTGGTGGAGAGCGGACATTTGGAGCAGATATCACTGCACGTTTACTGCTGTGATAGCGTGGCTTTTGCCAAGCCTCCTAGTGTCTGCTGGTGGAAGATGGGTATGGACCAAAGACAGGAGCTGCAGCAGGCGGGCAGGACGATGTTAGTGGGCAGGGAAGGAACCATGGGAGCTCCTCACTGGTGGGAGAAGAGCAGCAGATGGATGGGATGTTTCAAACCAAGTGGCTGGTAGCTAAATAGGGAACAGTAATGGCTGAGAAGTGGTCTCCGCTTGGTCCTGACACCAGCAAGCTGCTGAGATGACTGGAGCAGCTCCAGAGGGGTGATACAATAGACCCAGGGAGACATCACTAACTGGATTTATGCCACCCGAGTGTGGGCATTTAAAATCTGTTCCCTGCAGGCACTGGACTCCCTCCATTCAGTGTATCTCACCAGCCCTTCACCTGGGCACCTCAGCTGGATGCCTGAAGCTGGGGCCAATGAATCTTAGTTGGGGTTGGTGGCTGAGGGGCTTGTCCCACCCGTGGAGGCCTTTGAGGTGTCCATTGACGTGGGTCACCCAGATGATAGTCCAGGTGGGGTGGTCTTTCCCACAGCCCCTTGGAAGGCTCTTGGGTCACTAAGTCCTTCCATGCCGGTAGGAATGGTACCAGGGGCTGATGCCTCCTGAGTGCTGCTGGAAACGACCCCCAGCGCCCGCAGCCACATTGGGCTGGTGGTGGGGATTTGTGCGTGGTCCTGCTGCAATAGATGGGATTATCCACTACATGCACTTCAATCCCTACAAGTTGGCCTGACCTGTGTGGAGTGATCCCATCCCCTAAAGAATTCGGCCCACATTTTTTTGAGTTCATGGAAAACACGCACGTTTGGGAGGTGGCTGAGGACCTTCACCCTCAGGCATCCATGGGGTGTGACTGTACACCTTTGTGCTGTAGATGCCTGTACTTGAAAAAAAACATTGCTCTCCACAAAACTGAGATGAGTTACTTCATGTGGAGGAAAAAGGGACTGCCTTGTCAAAGGTCGGTGAGACCACAGACCTGCTGGCTGCAGAAGAGGTTTGAAGGGTAACAATTAGCGTCGTGGAATCAGAGAGGCGTCAGTGATCTCTGAGGCTCATCATCTCACCAGTAGACAGCTCAGGAAAAAGGGTGGCTGCTGAAATATCAGGTGTCATCAAGGACTAGGGAAGAAGCACTCAGGCTCCAGCGATGGAGGACAGTTTTGTCCATCCCCAGACCCTGTAATGGCTCAGATCATCCCCCCAGGCCCAATCAGAGGGAGGGTTGGTGGAGTGGGATGTATCTGGGAACCTGGTACCTCTCCTTTATTCCTCTCAGAAGCGTATTCCAGGTCTCAGTCTTTTTCCATCACCTGCTCCCAGCTGTGAGCAGATGCAGGTCCTCAGCACTGAGCATGTTCCCGCAGCTGGCTCTGCTGGGGACACAGCACCAGGGTTCTGGATCTCTGCGGCAGTGGGGGTTTGCACTCAGGTCTGCTAATTAGAGGCGGTAAGGATGCCTCCAGCTGAGCTGCTTCTGTTCCTGTTTTCTGCAAAAAAAAAAGTTGCATTTTTCTTGTTTTGTCTTTTTCAGTGGGAAAACTGAAAAGAAAAAAAAAGCACCCTACCTTAAGTCTAATAAAAAATTGTTTTCAGCTGGTCTTTTCAGCATCGTGGTGCAGATGAAAAAATCCAGAAAGATATTCTTTACCGTGAGGGTGGTGAGACACTGGAACAGCCTGCCCAGAGAAGCTGCCCAGATGCTCCATCCCTGGAAGTGTTCAAGGCCAGGCTGGATGGGACTTTGAGCAACCTGGTCTGGTGGGAGGTGTCCCTGCCCATCGCAGGGGGGTTGGAACTAGATGATCTTTAAGGTCCCTTCCAACTCTAATCATTCTATGTGCGCTGGAGTTCAACCTCCTATGAGCTGAGCCCTGCGTTCACCTTGGCGTGGAGGGAGGAGGCACGTCAGACTCCCCCAGGAGGTGATGCAGGGCAGATGTCACCCTCTGGTGGAGTCTCTCTGCCTCTCCACCGGTTGCAGAGAAAGCCAAGAGAGAGCAGCTAGGTAATTTAGCAAGACAAATTAAAAGTCTGTATTGGGGAGGTGTCATTTCCCCAGCCCAGCTCTTCTCCTCCTGGAGCTTTCAGGGCATCCCGGGAGGCACCAGGCCATGAGGACAACCTGGGAGAGGTGGGCTGAAGCTAAGCCCTCGTCTGTGGGATCACAGGCTGTAGCAGAAAACTGCTGGGGAACTCATTCATGGGCAAGTCATAGAATCATAGAATGGTTAGAGTTGGAAGAGACCTTAAAGATCATCGAGTTCCAACCCCCCTGCCATGGGCAGGGACACCTCCTACTACAGCAGGTTGCTCAAAGCCCCATCCAGCCTGGCCTTGAACACTGTTCCAGTGTCTCACCACCCTCACAGGAAATAATTTCTTTCTAATATCTAATCTAACTCTCCCCTCTTCCAGTTTAAAACCATTACCCCTTGTCCTGTCACTACACTTCCTGACAAAGAAGTGGAACCCTCTCCAGCTCTCCTGTAGGCTCCCTTCAGATAGTGGTAGGCTGCTATGATATCTCCCCGGAGCCTTCTCTTCTCCAGGCTGAACAACCCCAGCTCTCTCAGCCTGTCTTCATAGGGGAGGTGCTCCATCCCTCTGATCATCCTCGTGGCCCTCTGCTGGACCCGTTCCAACAGGTCCATGTCCTTCCTGTGTTGAGGACTCCAAAACTGGACACAGTACTCCAGGTGAGGTCTCACGAGTGCAGAGTAAAGGGGCAGAATCACCTCCCGTGACCTGCTGGCCACCGGACGTTGCAGGTCATGACAGGTGAAACATTTCCGTTTGGGCTGAAATCACTTGTTTTGTTGTATTTTCTGCATCCACTTTTTGGCAAGACTTTATTCCCTGGTGCTGTTGGTGCTCTAAACACCAGCCCTGGGCAGGAGGAGGAGGAGGAGGGCTTCCCTTCTCCAAAAACACTTTCCTGCACATCAGAAACATTCAAGTTTCGCTCCAAGGACAACATGCAGATGCAGAGGGTGCAGAGGGTTAGTTTTAATTCAGCAGGAAATACAAATCCAGGGATTATCTTCTTTCATACCCTGAAAAGCTGACCCCCAAAAGTCAGGGGTATTTACATGAGCTCATCAGAGTGATGTTATTTATAACATCTATAATTCTCGCTTGGATTTACAGAGCCTCTGCTGTGCTGTCCAGATGCCTCGCCAGATTGCTCCATCGTGATCAAATTAAAAGTTACTGGGGGGAGTTTGCGCGTTTCCGAGCAGCCTGTAATTTGGGCTAATTTAGTGTGCAGTGTTGGGAGCAGGTGATGTGCTGCTGGGCGCACCTCAGCAGCAATTAATGCAAGCGCTTGGTAGAGAGGATCCATCAGTTGCCTTGTACGGGGGCCTGGGGCTGGTCACCACTTCTTCCCAGTGCCACGGCATGAGGAGCCCGAGGCGATGCTGGGAAGAGGTTAAGGAGCCCCCAGTACAAGTCGAAATCCAACACTTTGGATGTGGGCTTGCTCAAGGCATGAGTGGCCACCTGGTCTCCGCTGCTGCTGGCCACCCTGCTGCTGCTCCTGGCTTTTTGGCTCCACCTGGGAGGCTGGGGGTGGCCACGCTCCCAGCTGATGGGGCACACCGAGGTGTCTCCCCGTGCTCTGTGAGGTTGAGGGACCTGGAGGGGCTCAGGCTCAGCCTCACCGAGTCTCCCCAAAGACATGCCACCCGTGCAGGGCTGCCACCCTTACCCTGGGCATAGCCCTTTCCCAGATCCCAGGGGACATTCCCACAGGCTTCACCTATGGGGTGCAGGGAGACTGTCCCACAGCCACCCAGCCTGGGCACCTCAGCATCCCTGTGACACCGTCCCTGGTCTGCCACCGCCCCTGGGTCACTGGGTTTCTCCGGCCAGGGGCTGGTTTCAGGGCAAGCCGGTGTGGGACAGGAGGCGGTGGGCACGTGGCTAGTTGGCAACTGAGCCACAGCGGCCCGGGGAGGTCAGTCAAGGTGAAGGTCTGGGGAATCACCAACACACGGTGTTTTTGGCTTTTCTGGGGAGAACCTGCCAGAGAGGTGAGGACGGGGTGCAGGGCAAGCCCGGGGTCCCTGGGGTGTGGGGGTGTCCTCTGCTTGCACCGGGTGCCCCCGTCTGAGCGCTCACACGCTGGGTGAAGGTGCAGGGACCAACACCAGGGCTGGGCTCGCTTGAGGAGGGCACCGTCCTGCCCCGCTGCTCGCCCGTTCTGTGGGACCTTCAGGAGGTTAACGCAGAAACTCCACAGCAGCCCTTGGGTTTGAGGAACATTAAATAACACATAGATTTAAAAACCAGGACAAAAGCCTGGAGGGGAAGGACATCTCCAGAACTGGATCTCATCGCAAAACGCAGGCAAATGACGGGTCGAACAGGAGACAGGTTTTATGCATTTTTATTTAACCAATGAAATTCCTACTGATAACAATGAAAGTAATTTCAGCAAGTATAAATGCGATACAGTTTTAAACAAACCCCATTGTTCCGTACCTATAAATAGATTTTTCAAAACCTCATAAAAAGTGCAGATTTATGAATTGCTGTTAAAATGTTAATACATGATTCCTTTGTTTAAAAATGCGTTTTTGTCTCTTAACTCACAAAAAAAAAAAAAAAAAAAGAAGTTCCTTCTGCATCTGTTCAGATAAATTCAAGTTGGGTAACTTAAAAACTAACAAAAGTCACACACACAAAAAAAAATCCATCCCACTAGGTCAGTCTGTCCTCTGCAAAAAAAAAAAAACAACAACAACAAAAAAAAAAACAACAAAAAAACCCCCAACCAGCAACAACAGAAAAAAAATAACTGGTAGAAGCTGCTGTGGAAACCCACAGTGAGCTCCCAGCAGCTGCCTCAACCTTGCAGGGAAACCTCCTGCGAAAGCACGGAGCTGTGGCATCGCTGGAGCCCAGGGCAGGTGAGATGCCACCTGCCCGCGGGACGCTGCAGGGACCGTGGGACACACAGGGCTTCCACGGAGCTTCCCCGATTCCCGGGGGTGGGAGGGAGCAGCAGGATCAGAGCTTTGTCCTTAATCCTCCGTCCCGAACCACCTGCGCGGCCGCGGCGGGAGGAGGGAAGAAGCTGAGAGCTGTCGGGCTGGGGCTGGGGACAATTTATCCCCCGTCCAGAGGGTGAGAGGTGGGAGATGCAGTGGAACATCACCCCCCGGGCACTGCCCTGCCCTCCTGCCCCCCAGCCACGGGGCTCAGACCCACGGCCACCAACGTGGAGTCAGCGCTGCTCCTCGCCCCCGACACGCCGGGCTCTGCAGACAGCAAATCAAGGGCTGATTTTTGCACTCGGGAGAGGCTTGGAAGCTTTTTGGCTGCAGAGACACCGTGCCCGTGTTTTCGGTCCAGTGGCCGGTCCGTCCATCGCTCCCACACTGGCAACTCAGGTTTCCCCCCAGCCCCGTGCACCGGGACGGAGACGGCGGGGGGGGGTCAGCCAGCAGCAGCCCTATGGGCACAGGGGGGCTCCAACACGCGCCGGACCCCGGCCTTCCCGGCGTTTGGGTCCAAATGTGGCCAAACGCGGGGCGGGCGCGCAGCTCAGACCGTGCCTTTCGCAGAGAGGAGCTCAGCTCACCCATGGTGGAGAGAGGTCCACCGGCCTCCCTCCTTCTACAGTGGTATTTCATCTACAGCAGGGTCTGTTTAGCAAGAGCAGTTTAAAGTGGCTATGTTTTCATCAAGTTTGCTACTTTATGAATTAAAAAAAAAAAACCAAAACCAAACCCCAAACAAAACCAATAACGAAACAAAAAAAAAAACAAACAAAAAAAACAAACCAAAAAACCAAACCCCAACAACTATAAATACAAAGACTCTCACACACCAGACACTTGCAGCCTGCGTGACTCATAAACCGCATCAATATTCTGTTAAAAAGCTTATTCTACTTAAAACTATACATAGTACAAGAGACCGAAAAGTGGCAGCCGTGTGCGGGCAACGCTGCCTGCCCCGGGGTGGCCCACAGTCAGGTGCTTCCTAAAAAAAATAATCAAGGAGTTACAGTAACACGGCACAGGACTGCAAAGCCGATCACAGCTTCTGCTTACACTGCATACGGAGTACCAAGGGGAACACAAAAAAGAACTGGTGTTAATACTGATGGATTAAAGAGTAACTATAAAGATCAAAACAGACGTTCACAGCATGCTACATATTTTGCTCACAAACTTTCCTTTTTTTTTTTCTTTTTTTTAAAAAAAAAAAAAAAAAAGAAAGGCTAATACAAAACAAGGAGTTGGCAGTCTGATTTTCAGTTATGTCGGATAGAAAGGTAAAGCATATACATTCATCACGTGGCTTTCCAGCAACAGGAGAAAAGGGTAAAACCAAGAGATTTCAAGTTTACAAAATTCCTATTTTTTTAAGCTACAGTTTATATCCAGTTCCGGTCACAGTCGTGAAAAACATTTCTGACCGCATCGCCTCGCGGAGTCCAAGGGCTGTAGCCTAATTATTATTTTTTGCCTAAAAGCGGCTGCATCTCCCACCACCACGAGGGCGCTGCTCCTGCAGCCACCCAGGGACGTGGCAGCCAGGCCGGAGGGATGAGGTTGGGTCTGGTGGCACGACATGAGCGTGAAGCGGGGGCAATGAGAAACAGTTTTGGACCGTGCATGGTTGGACCTGCTGCTGTTGCTGCCCCCCAGCCCCCTCAGCCGGAGACACAACACTTGGTGATTCACCCATTTTGGCTGAAAACTCCCTTCCAAGGGCTGGTTGGGGCAAGAAAATGTAATTCAACAGCAGCACGTTCTTCTCAGGTGGAAGTGAAGGGTTCCCTTCCCCTGCTCCATCCATGGAGTACGGAAAGGGTCCCAGCTCTTGTCCTACAGAAGCCCTCTGGACAGCTCAGAAGAAGGCATCTCCCACCATCTCCCCTAGGCACAGACGTACACGAGAACCTCTCGGACACACTGGTGAAGTTTCTTAAACTAACCAACAAGTCAATTCCTGCGCTGGTTATGTCCCCTTGAGAGCACCTGTGGTCTGTACCTTCTGATGCTTCTGTGGCTTGCTCCCCACAATTAGTATATTAATTGGCATCTTCAATACCACCTCCGACTGCTGCCGGGAACAAAAGCAGAACTGAGATATCTATTCTCCACAAGCCCTGATGATACTCAGTAGCCGTTGGAACACCCAACCCTGCCTACATCTCCAGCAGCCACTCCATGGCATGTATTTGGATTTATCCTGCAGATCAGCAAAAACCCCAAACCCACTTGGATTTATCCCACAGATAAATGAAAAGCCCAAATCCACTTGTTCCAGAAGCTGGCCATAGCCTGCCCGGCTGCAAGGCACCCGAGGAGCTGCCGACCCAACGGCCCTGTAAGCCCACCTGGCACAAGAGGACCTCAAATTCCCCCTTAGATGTCCCTCAAAGAAACCTGCACACCTGAACAGCTCAAGCACGGGGAGTTTTGCCAAAGAAAGCGTCTCCTTAGTAGATCCACTGGATTATTACTGTACCTCCAGAGATGGGATCTGACACGCTACCAGCAAATGCTACCTAAACGTTATAAACAAGTACTGACTGTCATCCTCTCGAACCAGATTTAGAATTGTGCTGTCCAGAAAAATAACCTACTACGGCAATTAAGTGTTTCTGAACATGAGAAAGACTCTATGAAGTCAATAGCAAAGGGTGATGTAGGAACCTCACGCAGTTTTACAAGGTTAAGGCTAGGAGGTTGTCCCTGCAAGGCTGCGAGGGGCTGTGAGTTAGGAAGGTAGGAAGCACTTGATGTAAGGTGGTGGTGGCGGGTTAGAAAATGACAATTTTTGCCCCTGGTGAGCAGCAGAACGATTAAATGTCTGCAAAAGAGACCTGATGTGTGTTGGGGGAGCAGCAGCACGACCGCATGCCAGGAAATGTGCTCTAAGGGAGAAATTAATACTGATCAAGATGCTCCTCAAGTTTTCTCATGCTACTGTGCTCTCTCCATCTCCCACACCTGTGATCTATGCAGTAGGTATGAAATGCTAAATTCGTCTTCATTTAAAGATAAAAATTTTCATTTACAATTCCCAAATGCGGAAAAGCTGGTGGATTCATCTCTTCAAACAAATATAGTGCTGGGGGACATTAGAGAGAATAAATCTGAAGTTAAGACAGTGAAAACTGACATTTTTGTCCAGGTCTTGGAGAGATTGCTAACGACAAACCAATTCCTACAGCTTTATATTCAGATCAGCTCTGGGAAAGTTCCTCTACAATGAGTCTACTCCCCTCTCCCTCCATTTTGTGCAATATCACCCCGCATTTATGGGAGAAGGATTCAAACCTCTAAGGAAAGTAACTGAAAGAACATCACTTGAAATGGAAAAGATTTGGAGTATTCCTTTCTGGCCAAAACTTTTTAGTCCGGGCACAAGTTATCCCCTTGCTACCACCAATAAATCTTTCCTGCAAGCAGAGGTTAAATAATCCAGCTCTTCTGAAAGGGAATCCAGCCCCTGGAACATGAGCCTGAAATGCATGCCTATGTCCATGGAAAACACACATGCATGAGAAACATCAAAAACCTGTTCTGCAAGAGCAGCAGCTTACAGTTTAACTGCTTTGGGGAAGATTTCTCTAAGCCTATATTAAGCCCTCAAAACAACCCATTTCATTAACAATTGCTGCAAATCACACGGATCTGCTACACATTATTCCTTTAATCTCTATGGAAACTGTTTTTGTTCTATTGAATTTAAGTGACTAGGTATCTTTAAAAATCTGACTCAAAAATGCAAGTGGGCACGTCGTAGGATTTTGCTAAGTGCCTGGGCGCTTAGATTCCCATGGAAATTTAGGCAACTAGCTGCTTTTTCCAAATCCCTTGAAAACATCTATCAGCATCACAAGAGTGATGGTGCCCTTGTGATGTTCTGCTGCTGGCAGAGTGTTCTGGGAAATGCAAATGCTTTTCTCCAATTGGCACCTTTTTTTCACTTCTCTTCATTACAAAAAAAAAAAAAAAAAAAAAAGGAGGAAATTCAGCCCGAATATACCCTATCACAACACACGTTTTGAAGCAACTCTGCAATGACAGGAAGCTGTCCATGCTCAAAAGCTCTGTTCCCTACTCGCAGCGTTCCCTGCACTGGCTGGTTAATTTGCACCTACTAAGCTTTCTCTCCAGCAGACAGGAGACTGTACACTTTGTTTTTATGTTGGTCACCACTGGGATTCTGTGGACTAACATTCATTAATGCTGGTAAATATCAATTCCAATAAAGGAATACAGAGGGAGAGTATCTACACTTTCGACGATTACGGTATTCTTAAGAATAAAATGAATGAACAAAGAGTGAAGATTCACATTCGTGAGTACTTTAAAAATGCAAAAAATCCAAGAACACTTGCACATTAAAATTTGGCACAGTGTGAGCCTAAAGCGTGCGTAAAGTGTATGGTAGAGTTGTCTGACTTTAAACACCTATTCTGAACAAACATCTATTAAAAATCATAAATTTGAGTATAAAAACTAGGCTATAAATTGTTACACTGTAAATGCAATACTTTGAAAAAAAAAATGCCACGTGGAAAACATTTCCAGAAGTTTCAAGTTTGCATTTAATATTAAAAAAAAAGAAAAAGAAATCACAAACTAGTTGTACAATGACATTTCCTGCAGTGGAATGTCTTGCAGGCCATATGTGACTTGATATGGCACCTTAAAAAAAAAAAAAAAGAAAAGAAAAGAAATCACTGGTTTACTACAAATTTTATGAAGCAATCCATTTATGGTTTCTGTATTTCAAATCTGCTCATGTACTTTGCTCAGAAGGCGTTTGAGCTGGCAAGTATATTTCATAAGGAAAGAAGTAAAGGCACTCATGTTTCCAAACATAAAACTCAACCTACTCTAAGAGTCTTTGCGTTTCTGAAGGGAAACTAAGACATCGTATTAGTTACCCAAAACTAGTTTCACCTCCTTTCCAGAGCTCAACTGTGCTTCTTGAGAACTACTTGACTTTTCAAAGCAAAGGAATTTAAAGTGGTACTGTACAGTTCCCATCACTTGAAAAAAGCAAAAGTATTGCATGAAAACTTCTCTCAGCAGAACTGTTTTACGCACAAAAGCCATTGGGTGCGGCCACTACAGTCACAAGAGGGAGCAAAAAGGACCATAGCAACTCAGAAAGTTAATCTAAGCTCATACATAGGAGCATTTCAACACTTCTGAGAAATCTTTGCAGTTAGCTATACAAGATAAATACATTTGATGTTTTACCCAATGGTCTCTCTAGAAGAGAGCCCAATGCTGTCTATTGGGTAGTTTTCTAAATAGCCAACGTTACATCAAAAAAAAAAAAAAAA
>VXAK01016196.1:41143-80150 GCA_013399435.1 Arenaria interpres
AAAAAAAAAAAAAGAATGTACTGATTTCTTCCTCAAAAGGTTTTCACATGCAGAGCCTACAGTCTGAAAGTGCAGAAAAGTGTACAATCATTTAGCTTTCCAATCTGGAACAGACAGATAAAGCGAAAAAAACAACATGCGAAGTCACAGCAAAGTATCAGGAAAAGGGAAAAAGAGCAAAAACTAACTTTAGTAGCTTACTGGTCCATGATTTTGTCAATGAAAAGTGTTAAAATATGACTGATAGTATTTTTAACAACTATTCTGCAATCACCAATGGAAAAAAATCCTGTTTAAAGTTCTACAATCCAATGGAACATTAAAAATAAACCTATCCAGTTATTTTTTAATGTATGCAACAGAAATAAAGGTCACCCTCCTCAGAGAAATATGAAAAGTCCAAACCCATAGACAAAAGTTGAAGCAGTGACAACTTGCATCCTACTGGGTAAGTTTAAGCATCTCTTTAGGCACTTCACTGGTTCATTAATGCAATACAAAATAAAGCTATAAATATCAACATTTTGTGCTCTTAGAAATTAGCCAAAAGCAACAGAAAACAGCACAAAAGTGTGACATTTTTGGCAGCTTATTTCTTCCCTTCCCCAATATCACTGTTTGTCCAAGAATGCTTTGTTTTGGGGATGCTTTGGCATCTCAGTATCAGGTTGTCTTAAGCCATAAAAGCTAAAACAAAACTGCTAGGCCTTAGACAATAAAGAAATTTGGTTTTAAAATTTCTTTATGGCTATATAAGAAGGACACTTTAGCAGTGGCATGACAGGGAAAAAAGCTTGCTTTCTTTTTAAATATTGCACTTTTCTTTTGTTCACTCACACTAATGCATAGAAACTTTTTAAACTTTGAATATTAAAAATTCATGCTATGAAAACGTTATGGGAAATAAATTTCTATACATCCAATATGAAAGAACAGATATGCTAGCCTTCCTTTACTTTCCTTAGTTAAAACATTGAGAAAGAAGAGAGTGCAAAAAAACCCACAACCCTATTTTTGGTCAGCCTGTGTATTAACTTTCTAGGTGCCAACTACACAAATCGCAACGTGTGATGAGCATGGGTGTTGTAAGGACAACTGAGGGTGACTGTCGGTAAAACAAGATTATGCATGATCAAAACACAGTAAGTGTGGCTGAAATGGCAAATCGTGAGGCCTCTTCTCTGGGGAAGGGGCACGACAGAGCGGATGAATTTCGCACTTCAGTAGCATGCTGTAGGATTTATCACGATTAATTTCACATTAAAGTGTGCTCAATGTTTGCATCCACATCTCGCATCACCTTCAACTGCTGTAGTAAGACAGTGACTGGCAAGCAGTCTCTAGGAGACACGGAAGAATCCAGTGGGCAATCCAATGCAACGCAGCCCGCGTGTCTCTGTCACGAGTCACGAGGTGGTGGTACATACTCAGGACAGGCAGGACCGGTCTTCTGCTGGACTCCACTAATCTGAAAAATGATTGCTTGGAAAAAGAAGTCTCTAAGCACTTCACTCTGGTGCTTAAAGAACAAAGCGCTAGGATTGGATATAATAAAACCAGTTTCAGGATCCTGACCACTGCGCAGAAATCCAGCCGGAAACAATGCAGAGTAGTGCTCCTCAGTGTTACTTTTGTTATCATTAGTAATGTTAAGCATCAAGAAAATAAAACACGTCATTGCACATTACAGCCGTCGAGAAGCACGGCTAAACTTTGACACTAGAGAATTGAATAACCTGATGCTACATCACAAACAGCTTCTGGTGTGTATCTATTTCGAAAGGTCTTTACATACTCAGTAAAAACTCCTTTACTCCTGCTCGGCGAATGCTTCAGGTTAAATGACGAGTTATGGCACGAAGGGCATACAGAAGTTCGGCTTGCATACGAGCTTCCATTAGAAGTAGATTGACATGAACCTGTTAAAAATTATATCAGCCATTTAGTTCACCTCTGAATGCAACATCATTTACTCACTTAGGTTAAAATTTCTAATCTTTAGTGAAGTATCGCTGCCAGAAACTCTGTCCTTTCTCTCTGGACCCTGCTGCAGCACTCCAGTTCCTCTTGAGACAGCTGTGTCAATGCCAATACTAGACAACACCCTAGGACTGCAAGGAGCCAGCCTCAGCTGCTGCTTTAAACAATCTTCCATCTGAGAAGTCCCACTAAAACCATTTTTGTGTCCTAATGGTATTAGTTCTTTACAAATAATATTTTGTTTTCTTCACTATCACCTGTTTGTGTGCCAGGCAGGCTAGCAGGCACACAAGCACTGATCCCTTGTCAGGAAGCATTTAACTTTGATATCTGAAGACATGTTGACATTTTTATTGATGAAAAACATCATGAAGATTATATTTACATATATATATATATGTATATATATGAGTTAAGGTCTTTTTTGATTCCCGTAATCCCAAATATTGGCATAGATGACCACTTCTGCATTTCCAAGTTTATCCACTTATTACAGTTGTCAGTTCAATTTTATGGAGAAGTCACTCAAAATAATAATAGTAAAAATAGGATCAGTATTTCCAGTATACAAAGAAGCATTTTTGTAAAACTGATATCTAACACTCAATGAATTAATCTCATTTGTTTTTCTCTTGTCAAAACCAGTTCATTTGGTAGATCCTGCCATTTTTAGGTGTTGCCATATTTTTAGTTTTAAGCAGCACAGGGTCTCTGTGAATCCATTTTGGCTTTGAAATACGTACCTTCTCCGAGTGCTTGAACTGCCGCCAGTAACTATCGTACATGCGCTTGGTAGTTCTCTCTGGGTAGCAGGTCACTGTCTTTATGTAAACCTTCAGGCTGCGTTCAAGTAACTGATTAACTTCTCCATAATCATAGTCATCATACCTAAATAACACAGGTAACCAATCTGTTGGATACAGGTTTTTAAAAGCGTAGTCTTTTGCAGCATTATGTTCTTAAGTTTGGGAATTGGAGTATTTATTATAGACACTAGAAAACCACCTGCTAACAGAGGATCTGAAAAGCTTAGTACTAGGATGTTGTCTTTTCTGAACTGGCTTCAGAGAAGACATTTTTGTGACAATTTCCATCCTGATTCATAATAATTTTCTCCACTGGAAGCAAAAGTTACACTGAGATGCCAGCAAAACCACTCCAACTTCCAGACTGAGGTATCATCTCCACTTCAACACCTGGAGTCTAAAATCATGCTTTTCATGTGGTTCATTTTTCATTCTGTTTACACAGTTCAAAACGCACTCCTAAGCCAGGGGATTTTCATCCATACCTGATTCCATACATACAGTGGACATAGTTAAATAAAGCTCTTCTTAGCGTAGTTGTATCGACATCTTCATGTGTTGCCATAGTGTTATACGTGAGGTTATACACCATCCGAAACTTCTCATCAAGGAGATGCCCAATATCAGAATAAAGCCTGTTTACAAGGGAAAAGCCGTGATTTTCCCAAGTATAGTCCTGCAGAAAGAGAAGGAAATACATAAATGTACAAATGAAGTGAAGTCCCTATCTGATCCTCTCTACAGTTCAACAGGGTTTTTTTGTCTGCTAGTTATAGCTTTCTTCTCTTCAAAAAATTTGCATTTTGCATCCTTCATCTGTATCACCAGCTCCACTCCCCCAGGCTCCCTGTCAACAACTATCATGCCACAGCACCCCACCTCCAGCTGGCTACCATTAGCCTACAAGGGAAAAAACCCCAAGCTTCTCTTGAAGTATTGAGACAATTTTCCACTGTCTGCTGTGCCATTCCGACTGGTGTCATTTTATGTGGGATGTGCCTGTAAGTTTAAAAATTTGTTCCCCTTGGGAGTTTTGATGCTTTGCTCTGAGCAGAGGTGGAGTATTTGCTTCCATTCAGGATGTACACTCACTGGATAAAGTGGTGAACTGTCCTTGAACAAATTAATAAAATCCAGGCTGCTTTGGTCATGGACAAGCACCTGGATTGCAAGGATAAAAGCTTGTCCACTCGTATCAGGAATGGGAAGTCTTTGCTAGGAGTAGCATGGCATCGGTAGCGGAGAAGGACCCTGCTTCGAGCAGCATGCAACCGCTCTCCCCGCGGCAGTTACACAGATGTTAGTTTGCCCACATCCTTGGCAAGTGCGCAATCAGTCAACCACTGATGCCGTCTTTACAATCGAGAGCATCATCTCCACGTCCTTCTGGTGCCTGGCTGTTTTGAAAAGGTACTGCTGGGCAAAGGTCCTCACCCAGACACTTCAGAGCACGTCTCCTGGACTGGCCCCCAGATCAGGACAGTGGGAAAGAGTATGCAAGATGGCATTCAGCTGCCTAACAGAGGCATTCAGTGGCATCTGAAACACACCACAACATCACATTTGGCTTCCAGCTGCCAGTACAAAAGACTGTAAGGGCTTGTGAGAAATAAGCTGTATCTTCCAGCCCTGTAAAGGTGTCCAGGACACCTGAGGAATCGCAAAAGCCTCTGAAAACCAGAAGCCTCGGGGGGAAAAGCGCTGCTTACTAACAGCAGGTAATCCATACTAACAATGAAAAAGAGAAAAAAAAATTGAAGACATTCTGCTGTGTATGGAATACCTTTTGCTGTTAATAAATTTAAACCCACAGAGATAAGGCAGTCTTGTTTTATCAGAATTAAGATTGGATTTATTGCGGGGTTTTGGGATGCTACTGTGATTTAAATAGCATTAACAGCAGAGAATTTGGGAGGCTGTGGGTATATACATCTAACTGCTTAAGAGTAGGACACACTAATAAAGTTAAATTATCAAGGTGACTCCTTTGAATGTAGGCCAGAAGCTATAGAGTCTTTAAGAGCAGAGATGTTTTAGTTCCAATTTCAACTTCTGTAGAGCATTTTTCCATGGGAGCCTGCTGCTCCTAAAGTAGTTAAACAGAATGTTTGATTTACAGGCACTGACTCTGCCTTATTCTTTCTGGCAATATCTACCTGCTTTAGGCTCATATAAAGACTGCAGAGTAAATTATCCAGATCAGCAGAGACTGCTATGGAGCTAAATACATTTCCTGAGAGTGATCATGGATTCTTTATTTTACAGCCTTAGATACATGTTCTGACCATGAAGTTTTCCTTCACCCACTGTTTTTTTTATTTCAAGTTCTCTGATTTGGTTTAAGATTTCTTCGATTCCTTACAATTTATTACTAGACTGCTGATTAATCTACTCTATAAACTGGAACAGAACCACCTAGAATGCCCCTCCTGTTATCTATCTATCTATCTATCTATCTGAAGAAGTTCATGAGTCTGGTCATGGAAAAAGATGCCAGGATGTAAGATAATGCACAGGTAAAATTAACATGCTGTTCTTTCAACAGCACTCAAACCATATATTAGAATATAGCAAAAAAATTCAGTAATCATGTTTAAGAACTCCTTTTCTTTTCTGACATTCAAAGTCCAGTGATTTGGTACATATGTGAGAACAATACACACCAAATCACCCTCACAAACATATATACATCTATGTATTGATAACCACCGGACAGACAAGACCTGATAAAATGACAGAAATAAAGAGTTCTTCCAGTGGATTTTTTTTTACAATATCTGGAGGGAAGAAAAGCAAACTCTTTGTTTTCTACCTTTCGCTTTTATTCCAGATTCAGCAAGATGCTTTACTGTTTTCAAACATTAATTCTGGTAATAATTGGAGTAAGACCCAAAGCTAAGTATTCCCTTGTCTGAGATTTACAAATAGTAAAAAATTAATCTCAGGTAGATTTATGGAAGCTTTTGAGTTATTTAATGGACCAGGACAAGAAAAAGAGCATGGAACAAACATGCCCCACTACAATGGCTTTACGCTATTTGCCCTGTAATGAGATATATAAACATTCTTTGAGTGAATGTTTTTTGAAGAGATGGTACCTGAGCTCTGAATGTTGGCAGATGGTCTTCTCCTCGCCTTGCAAAGTCTTTGTACCCAAACCCAGGATCTTCAATATAGCGGGAGACATCTGTAGAAACTATTTCATCATCAAATGCTGTGAATAAAACAGCAAAATGCTTTACTTCAGGCAAGCACAAGAGTTAGTGCCAACTTCCAACTACCACTCTACTTCAGGACTAGAGAACAATTTCAGAAGTTGTGCAAAGGAAGAGAGCAGTAGGAAGGAAAGAAACATTTCAATCCCAGCCTGCTTGTATGGGATCCATTCCTTCCATTGAGCCAACTAAATGTCAGCCTACACCAGACATCTAATATACTTCTACAAAATGGGAAGAGATAAGCTAAACTTCTGCCTGGAGGTGTGCTTTTCTCTGCGTTGATGTCTGAGAGCAGCTTGGTATCTTAAATGAGGAAAACAAATCCTGTTGGTAAAGGCATAGTGCTAGGTTAAGAAACAGAAAAAAGTACCCTTGACAAGAGGAGTGCTGTGCTGAGCAGGTACGGTGTCAGGAATTACACCAGCTCCATTCTATAACCCAGAGTATGAACAACCAGAAAGCAATGCAACACTCCACTTGTCAATAGCAGTTGAAGATTATATGAAAGCAAAGAGCTCTACAGTACATCAGGCTGAAATTCTGCCAGAAGCTCTAGTAACTAAGCATCTTCAAAGAGCTCCAAAACGTGTCACTAAGCAAGCGCAGGTTCTCTATCAGGAATCAATCTTTCCCTCCCAAATAAACAGGTGGCTCGATTGTGTAACTACTTCTGCACAAGTTGACTACTGCACAGCTGACTGCATTTGACCCTGATGTTAAAATCCTGGCTCGTTTCCACATGCGTTGACAGAACACTTGCCATATGTCCACTGTTAGCACCTTGAAAAGTCAGTTCATCTAAGAATTGCAGAAGTGCTTTATCTCCTCTTTGCCTCATTAAACAATCAAAACATAACTGCATAGGAAGAAGCTCACACAGCATCTGCTACAGCAAATCCTCAGCAAAGAATAAAAAGCCTGCACACACAGACTCCTCTCCCCCGATAAGGACTGAATGGCTTGGACGGGAATACCCTCTGCTGGGTTAAAAACTGGCTGGAGGGCCGGACCCAGAGAGTGGTGGTGAATGGAGTTAAATCCAGCTGGCGTCCAGTCACGAGTGGTGTCCCACAGGGCTCGGTACTGGGGCCAATTCTCTTTAACATCTTTATCAATGATCTGGACGAGGGGATCGAGTGCACCCTCACTAAGTTCGCAAACGACACCAAGCTGGGTGGCAGTGTTGATCTGCTGGAGGGTAGAGAGGCTCTGCAGAGAGATCTCGACAGGCTGGATCGATGGGCCGAGACCAACGGGATGAGGTTCAACAAGGCCAAGTGCCGGGTCCTGCACTTCGGTCACAACAACCCCAGGCAGCGCTACAGGCTGGGGGCAGAGTGGCTGGAGAGCTGCCTGGCAGAAAAGGACCTGGGGGTGTTGGTCGACAGTCGGCTGAACATGAGCCGGCAGTGTGCCCAGGTGGCCAAGAAAGCCAACAGCATCCTGGCCTGTATCAGGAACAGCGTGGCGAGTAGGGCCCGAGAGGTGATTGTCCCCCTGTACTCGGCACTGGTGAGGCCTCACCTCGAGTACTGTGTCCAGTTTTGGGCCCCCTACCATAAAAAAGACATTGAGGTGCTGGAGCGGGTCCAGAGAAGGGCAACAAAGATGGTGAGGGGTCTGGAGAATAAGTCTTATGAGGAGAGGCTGAGGGAACTGGGGTTATTCAGCCTGGAGAAGAGGAGGCTGAGGGGAGACCTTATTGCTCTCTACAACTACCTGAAAGGAGGGTGTAGAGAGATGGGGGTTGGTCTCTTCTCTCAAGTCACAGGCGACAGGACGAGAGGAAATGGCCTCAAGTTACGCCAGAGGAGGTTCAGGCTGGATATTAGGAAAAATTTTTTCACCGAAAGGGTTATCAGACATTGGAATGGGCTGCCCAGGGAGGTGGTTGAGGCCCCATCCCTGGAGGTGTTCAATGTAGTGCTGGGAGGTATGGTTTAGTGATGGTGATGCTCCTTGTATGTTGTGTGGGCGTCTATTTTTGTCAGTTAGGTTGACGGTTGGACAAGATGATCTTTAAGGTCCCTTCCAACCTGGAAGATTCTGTGATTCTGTGAATTTCATGAAAGGGTAAAGGCCCAATGCATACAGACTCCTCAACTTAAACCAGCACAAGGCAAAGAGGGAGAGAAAGTCAACAAAAATATCAGCAACCACATCAAAAAACCCCTTCTGTCCCAAACAACACCTCTTCCTTACACGCCTTCAGTTGCAGAGACTCATGGAAGTCTTAATTTGATAATGAACCTGCAACGGGTGTCAGTTTATTTGCAGTGTTGATGCTGTCTGACCAAAGAAAAATAAAGCAAGAACGGACAATGTCTATTTCTTAGTATCCAGCCATGATGTTGCTGGATGTATCTTCTTTCAGAGATTTTGCATGTTCCTAGAGAGCCACAAAACAAAGTCTCTGCTGATCTACAATACATTCTTCCTCTCTTTTGGGCTCAGTGCACAAAAACTTGGATACCTTCAAACACATTCGGTCTGAAGCTACCAAGATCTAAATTCAAAAAGAATAGTGTTAGTAAATTGTGAAGCATTGTCTTTAAAATGACACAAGCTATCATCTTCAAGTAGCCAAGTAGCCTTCACTATGAGGAAATGGTTGAAAATTCTGTCTTAATATTATTCCTTCTTTGAACACTTTCTTTGGAAAAAAGCCCACCTTCCTGTCTATAGGAAACAGACTTCTTCCTATGGTTTGTTAGAGGTGAAGACCTCCAGAGCACATGAAGAATACTGGAAAAGAAGCTTTCAGCTCAGAATTTTGAACGCTATTTAAGAATCTCTATCATAGCACAGGCAGTGGAACAGCACAGCAGCATGATCACTCAGAACAGCAAGTTAGAAACGTCCTTGCCAGGTGGGCAGTAAATGGCAAAGAAGTTGAGTATCATCCTAATCTATTTCCCAAACTAAATGTCGTATCTGAAGACTACTTATGAGTGTCATTGAAGTTCTGAGCACTAGAACCTTAACCGGTGAAATATTATTCAATATTTGCATGAACAAATTAATTTGAAGATATAGAGCATATAAAGAAAGAGAAATTTACACCCAGCTTTTTGAAGAACCTTACAGGCATTTTTTTTTTTTTTTTTTAAATACAGAACAGCTAAATTTCAAGTAGCAAAAAGGATGGTGTTATTTGCCAATCAGGAAATCTTAAGCAGATGAAGCAAGTGACAGGACCACCCTTACTACACTCCTCCTAGACCAAGAACCAGAATAAAGAAAAAGTTGTAGTCACTGAAGTGGCCTCAAGTGTTTAGCTCTTACAAAGCACAAACAAAAGGGAACTGGAAAAGCACAAATACCTCCACTAATTACTAGCAGACTCTCCTTCTTCTCCTTTTCAAAGCGAGTTGCCATTTCTTCCTGAGAGGCTTCCTCATCCTCTTTATCTTCTTGTAGCCTCTTCATCCTTTCCATTAAGGCCTCCAGCTCACTTAAAGAATCTGCAATCTGCAAAAACACCATGACATTCTGCAAAATTAGAAGATAGACAACATGTGTCATCTTCAGATTTCATGCTCGACAACATACGTTCTCAAAAGCAGACAGCAGCAGCAAACACAGAAGCTCAAGCCAGAACACGTTTGTCACATAGAACGTAGACAAACAGCTTTCAGACAGTGAGAAGAAAGGGAGCTGGGAAGTGTGGATCTAAACTATGGCAGTAATCTACTGCAGCAGGATTAAAAGCCAAAGAGGTGGTGGATGAACATGGAAACCATAGTTGCTTATATTCCACCATGTAGGTGGCTCAGGAAAAGCCACCTGTGTGCCCTATGTGTATCAAAAAACAGCTTTTAATATTAAAGTAACGTTTTTTCAGTCTATTGGTAATGCAAAATATGTTTCTGAAGAGATACAGTGCAACACTGCAATACAGGAACACAACCTGAGACAACACATCAGGTGGTTTTTTTCATTACGTGTGATCAAAATAACCATTACGTTGACCCTTTGCCTTGCCTTTGTGAGGAAAATAGGCCTCTCTATTAGAAATACATCAAAGTTTGGGATTCTGTGATCTGTACTTATCACTCAGATTTTTCATAAGATAAATTGTTTGTATTTTCTTTTCCATCTTTTCTGTTATTCTGCCCATAGCTGTAATTGTTTTCTGGTTTGCTACTCACTGCTGAACAAGCAGCACAGAGTCAGCAGCAGCCCTTTGCGCACTACAAATGGGGAATAAGACAGCCCAGTGATTTGAACCACATCTTATAGAGCAGAAATTTAAGATACAGCAATTAAACTGACTGATCACATGTTCACGTTGTAATGCTAATTTTTAAAGATGTACCTAGTGACTCTGCTCATAATCCCGATCTTCCATCAAAGACGATGAGGCTAATTCATCAATCGGCATTAATTCAAGGACATGTCTTCAAAGTATTATAGAGCCACTTTCATAAAAAAAACTTCCACATTTAAATTAACTAACTAGTAATCAAAGTTCTCTGCTGGTTGATTCAAGACTGGAACACCAGCACGAAGAATTAAGTAATTCTATTTCAGACATTTCCTCCCATCTACAGGGCAATGTTTCAAACTTGTCCTGCTTTGTGATTGTCAGCCTTGAAGTCCAAATTATTACAATTATTATGACTTCTGGGTTTTTTTTCCCCATTTCGTTTTTTCATTCCACGTATCAGGAATGTGGATGACACAATACTCCAGTCAAGTACACTTTATCTGAAGAAACTGGGACTTTAAGCTTTCAGCTGAAAGCGAAGTTTTAGTCTTGCCCAATGGGCTGAGAGATTAACGATCAGAATCACATTCCTCTGACTGCCATCCACCGTTACAATGTGGTTTTCAATAGATTACACTGAAAACTGCTAGAGCGAACATAAGAGCTGCCAGGCTCAAGCATTCCAGTAAAGGAGACAAAAACTTTCAAACTACCCTGAAATTTAAAGAGGAAAGAATGGAAGAAAGTTTTCTAATGCAAAACAGAGGCAAGCAAAAGAATCTTCTTGCAACACTAACCCCAAAGTTGCTACTTGTGAGGGATGCATTTTCTATGTTGTTGTCATTGGCAAGATCACAGACACAGAAGTTGTTGACTGCTATAAGTCTGACTCCATTAGATGTATCCGGATCTCTCTCTGGATTAATGCCACTACCAAACACAAAACTTGCCAAGGCATGATAATGTGCCAACAGGACAACAGCATGCACCAGTTCAGGAAGAGACCAATTATTTTCCCCAGTCTTGACAAGTTTCTGAAATGAGAATAAAAAAAGTGTAAATATAAAATTTCCTTTGGCCCTCAGTTTTTCTATAAAACACTATGTATTTTAAAAAGTGATCAATTCCTTTGCTTCCAGTAATACCATATAGCTCTTGTGTGCAAACTCTCACTGGATAAAAAAAAAAAAGAGACACCAAATATATTACCTCGTTTCTTTTGGGGTTGTTTTAGCCAGTGCTATTCCTAAAAAGTAAATCTTGTTGGCTTTGTCACAGGGAAACATTTATTGGCTTATTCGATGCTCTAGTACTTGAATGTTTTAACTCAAGGTAATGAAGCCTAACCAGACACTTGCGTAGTTCTTAGCAGTTCTTATTACTGGATGTTTACTGCTATTACAGGATACGACTTAACAGGTACCTGAATGTGCTCTTTTGTGATTAGCCAGGGCCGGTGTGCAAGGAGTTTGTTTATTTCGTTCAGATTTTTCAGTCTTTGGGGAATGTATTCTAAACCGTTCAACCACTCTGCAATCCCGCCAGTCTTCAAAAACTCATCAACGTGCATATTTATTAGGTAGGAACACTGATGTCTGGCAGCAGCCTGGAATAATTAAACACAGAGGGAAAAGGGCAGTGCATTACTATGTAATTGGATTTTGCTGCAGGTGGAAGACAGGTTACTAAGACGAAACAAAAATGCAATTTCATTCCAAAGGGTCATGTTTTATATTGCAATGCATTTCTATACAGAATGGAGAATTCTCCAATATAAGTAGCTTTGATTACTTTACTCTGAATGGCAGAACCTAATTTAGGTTGGAAGAGATTTCTTAGAGCAGATCTGGCCCAGCCCCCTGCTCACAGTAGAGCTGGCTTAGTTCAGGTTGCTTGGAGCCTTGTCCAGACAAGATCTCCATCTCTGGAGATCACACAACCTCTCTTGGCCTCTGTTGCAATGTCTCAACATCCTCATGGTAAAAATTGTTTTCCTAGTGTCCACCTGGAATTTGTTGTGACTCGAGTCCACTGCATCTTATCCTACTGCTGCGTACAGATGGTTAAATATTCATAAATAAGGTTAAACAGTTTTAACTGCTCTCTGCAACACCTCACTCTCGGGGGCATGTGAGAACTGTATTGCTGTGGGAAACAGGGAAACGTGTACGTTGCCAATTCTCCCTTATCACTGAAAACTTTTGGCTATGCATGCTTCATTCTGATGAAAATCGACTACAAAAATTCACCTCTGTCAAAACATCACACTAGTCTCTCCTTTCTGAAGTCTTCCTTTTTTCTTCTTTTTTAAATACACAAGTCTAGGTCGCAGGAGAAAATATATATAGCGTGTTGGTACATACCATTATAGCAATGTAGTGCCTATAGGGCAAAGGAAGGGGCCCATCCATGCGTAGCATATAGAACTGGCTGCGGAGGAAAGACTCCAGGTACTGAGTATGGATACTCATGACCTGCGTGATGTTGTCCAGGCGACCAGATGTAGAGTATTCTTCCACAAGAAGATTAGTACGCTCATCCAAACCATTTGCTTGCATAACCTTAAAAATAAGATGGACAAACTAAACAATGAAAAAGATTTTCTCTAGCTTTAGCCCTAGAGAGAAACATACTGCAGTATGAAAGGTTTGCTTGTGTACAAACTTAAAGGAGATCCGGACGTATATTTGTAAATATACATGCCAGCATGCATGTGAATCTCACATACAGATGTTGCTTATATACTGAGAACTGAAGAGCACCTTACACTGTACCTCTGTTATTTTAAAGTGTTCCTGTGAAAACCAAAAACATTTTTCTGTAGATCTTTCCAAAATGGCTAAACTCACAGATTCTTAAAGTCAAACCTGTACAGAGTAAGCAAGAGCTAAATGGAAAGTGAAGTCTTTATGGAAGCCTGCCTGGATAGACACACACCACCTGAGCATCCAGCCCTTAAAACAAATTTCAAAATTAATAGAGAGGAACTGGGTTATGTAACCAAATTATAGAAACAGCCTGGCAATCCAACCCTTCTGTGTCTGTATAATTGAAGAGAAGATCAAATGCTAATTTGTCCATAACATTCAAGTATTATTTAGAATAGGAATTTAATGCTTTCTTTAAACAAAAGCTGTTCTTTAATTATTCCAACCAATCCAAACCTTGGGCACAAGATGAAATGAAACAGCAAAAGAGTAAGTAGCTCTTGCACTGCAAGCCCTGACACAGTATTAGTCCTATTACTCAGTGTTTATCACCAAGAACAGCCATTCTCAGCATGTTCACCACTGAAGGTACAAGCACAAAACTGGAAAACCTAGTATTTAGTCTGAAATGGCACAGTATTACACCAGCCAGTTCACTATTACAAACACCATGAAATGAGAAAATGTTTTAGCTGGTTTACTGCACATCAAGATAGAAAGTGCCTAAAACCAAGAAGACACAATGCTTTTGCTGAAATATTCCATTTAAAATACATTTTCCTTCTTTATGATGGGTTGATGGATGAATCATGTCTCAAATATTTTTCCATCAAATCTTATATAGAAGTCATACAAAAAACCCACGACTAACACACTATGTTTTCACTTTACTAACCTGTTTTAATTTGTCGCCCCAGAAAGAAAAGGAAGAAGGAGCTACGCAGTCAGGCAGCTTTTTTACATGTTTAGCTCTTCACTATGGCATCTTTTCTGTGTTTTGTACCCAAAATGAAGCATCCTCAGTTTTCCTTAAAATATTTTTATCATCAGAAGTTGATTCATACACTAGAGATCATTTTATTTCATTTATTACTGTATATTCCTCGCTCCACTGCAAGGAGTCCCCCTTCTTCTTCAGCAAGTATATCCCCCATGTATTTAAGAGATCTTTTGTCTCATTTAGTAGTTTCTTGGGGAAATCATGCATTTCGTGTCTCTGGTAAGGTTTCTAATCTTCTCCAGCGTGTCAGGAGTTTTCTTTGTAACAGTACAAGTTATGGTGAAGAAATTCTGCTGACAAAATTGAAATATAATCCTGTAGGACTGCACTGTTGCTATGTAAGGCATAGCAAGATGCCGCATTATTGCTTCTGAGATTTTATCTCCACCTGTATTACTATCCTCTTCATACTGTCTACGTACTTCCTCCTGATTTATTACCATCCATGGATCCACAAACATGGTTTTTTATTTTGCTTGTAAAGCCTTACCGCACTTTAAAAGGAACCATTACAATTAAGTTGCTATTGCTCCGTCCATATTCCTTCCATTACGACAATAAAGCAGGCTTTGACAGAGCAGTGTTATTATGAAGATTTGTGAGACATTTGGTGCGTCACTAATCTTTAACTTCATTCTTCCCATCCACTGTATTATTTCATGCCAAGGCACAAGGAAAAAAGGTAGTAATTTGCTTAAAAAACAATAACAGACAATATTTAACATTTGTTCGTGAAACTGAATAGCTGTTTTATTCACACAGATGGAGGTTCCCTGTTTGTACTGGGTAACCTCTGGGGTTACTCCTTTCTGAGAGCTACTCAGTGATTCCTCCTGCACCCTTGGCTAGCACCGTTACCAAGTGTTATCAGTTGTGAAATAAAATCATTAACAATTGTCTCAAAACATGTTACCATTTTAACTACATATATTTTTCTACTTTTTATGCAATTATTGACTTATGAGAGAAATTAAATCTTTACGGTGTTTGGCATCTCAATTTCATCTTGTATTTCATATAAAAGGGAAGTCCTCTTCACAAGTTTGGCTGGCTGGAACTCATTCTGCTCCCTTCTTCCCAAGTCTAAAAGACCCTTTTCACCCTTTCTTCCTTTTTGCTTCATGTTTTCTGGTTGCCAGCCTCTACACT
The DNA here is from genome assembly GCA_013399435.1 of Arenaria interpres. Taxonomy (NCBI): domain Eukaryota; kingdom Metazoa; phylum Chordata; class Aves; order Charadriiformes; family Scolopacidae; genus Arenaria; species Arenaria interpres. The sequence continues at coordinate 56,215 of VXAK01016196.1, forward strand.
CTCTCTATGTGTTTTTAAATTCAAACCTTGCCAGTGTATAAATGGAGAGAAAGACTCAAAGAGCAGCAGCTATCTTGTCTTTCAAAATGTCTTTTTGGCCTTTCTAATGTGTGAATTATCTGCATTTAGCAACTACTTAAAACAAAACCAAAGAAAACTTTATAGTCAGCCATCCCAAATAATTAACTGATCAATAAATACTACTCTGTGAAGACTGAGATCACAGGAGAACACCATAGCAAAGTTTCTACTTACTGCAGCAAGCTGCAAATCAAGGCTTAAGTTGAACATTAAATCACGGGCTGAAATCTTGAGTTTGAAGTCAAACTGTACCTTTCAACCATAAATTCTCTCAAGAGCCACAGTTACGGTCTAAGGAGTGAGTCATATTTTCAGGTTCTCTCAAACTGAAGGTCAGACGCTGCTCTGAGCGCTATATAACCACGCTGCTGCAGTACTGGATAGGCCTCCCCTTAGGCCTGCCATTAAGAATAGTAAGTGATCATCCCCCAGGAGAAGAGCAGAGCAGCACTCACAGCTGCCTCCGGGAGTGCTGGTGACCGAAAAGATGTCAAATGGCATCACTTGTGTGAAAGGGCAGGGTGGTTCTTACCCACTGCTCCAGAGAAACCATTGCTTTTGCTCGCAAAGGAGCTCATCTGGGTACCATGGGACAAGCAGGATCATAAAACTGTCCTTCAGTATCTTCACTTTAAAAGCTACCACCCGCCCAACGCAGCTAACCGCAAACTTACTTCGTTCTCTGGTATAAAGGCACTTGGTCCTCTTGTCAATGGCGGGGAGACCTGTACTCTTTTTTCCTGCAAAACAGTCACATAATTCAGTCAGCATCAGGAATATCATATTAACTTACTTTAGCTCGCAAGACGAGATCTCCAAGGCCTGGATTCGGTTCTCCTCCTGAGGCCACCTGGGCGTTTTACAGCCCACTGAGGAGGTGAAGCCACCACACCACGTTGGTTAGATCAGCTTTGCATCCTCTGCACTTTTGCATGAATGAGCGGCACCAATTTTGGCAAGGGGTAAGACAGAACAAAACCAAAAATCTAATCCCAGTTGGTTTACAGACCAACTTGAAGATACAAAGAAAACAGCAATAACACATTTGGCGCAGTGCTAAAATTAGCCATTTACCAGATTGAATGGAATTCAGAAAGTGGAAGGGAAAAAAAACCACATTTGGGAAATTGCAAGCAAGATGCTGTTTTCTTCAGTATCAGCATCTAATGAGATCTTCAGTATTGAGAAGCACTTTGTGTGCCAAATATTGGCAAGGAAAGCACAGTCCACGCAAACCAGCAAGACCCAATTCAAGACTTGTTCTGGAAACGCGACGGAAGGGCCGCTGTGCTCAGCTGCCGAGCATGGAGGAGACCACCACACGCAGTACAAGCCTTGGTGCCCAAACCCCAGCTAGAAGTCATGAAACGCCCATTGACAACGATATATTTAGTACAGAACAGGCTGATAGCACAGCAAGAGCCACAGGACTTTTTTGATATATTTGGGATAAGAAATTGAACTAAGATAAACTGTAGAACGTTTCAATGTGGCTGCTGACAGCCAGAGAAGTGAAGGGACCTTAGGGGGGCTGCCTGCTCCTTTGCTTCACCAAGGGGCAGGACTTGCACTGCCCACATCATTCCTGACCAACGTTGGTCCAACCTCCTCTCCAAGACCCTCCCAGAGGTTCCTCCCTCTCTCCAGGTCATTTAGTTCCTCAGATCTTTAGAATGTTTTCCTAATGTCTAACCTGAATTTCCCTCACAGTAATTTAAAGCCATTGCTTCTTGTCTTTTCCTCTTTATGGTTATATTCCACTTATCTGGAAACGATGGCTGCACGCTTTCCCAAGTCCTAATTGCTCCACAGCATTGGTGACTCTTAATAAGTTATCCATCAACAGTGGTTTCGGATTTGCATACTAAATATTTCATGCCCTTAACATAAAAGTTCAAGGTTTTCCATAACAAATGACCCTCAAATACCTCTACCAGGGGGGCTTAAGCTTAACCCCCATGTGCACACACAGCAGCGCTCGTCCCAGAAGGCGTGTGCCACCGATTTCCACACAGGAAAATGAAGCCACTGGAGCTGCGTAACTATTGTCCTGCTCCTTAAAAACATCCTGTCCTTTCTAAATTAGATTATGAAAAAACATGCAAAAATCAGCAGCAATTATTCAGGAAAGATGTTCCAAAGCAAACTCTCGCATGACAATTAGATTAGTGACTTTAGAATAATTAGCTGCTAAAAGATGCAGAAAGAAGCCGGATCTACTGTGTGAAGCCCAGCAGCCAACTTGCTGCAACCACCGCCTGCTATCACAGCCCCAAAATCCTGTAAAATACTTTTTATGAATCAAATGTAGTCAGTCTAAATTAAGAAGAAAGGGTGTAGAGAGACTGGGTATCAGCACATGCAACCCCTTCCACGCACAGCTACATGAGGCACAGGAAGACATCTTCTAGCTTTAAATACACAACCTTGCCAGCAGCCAGTCATTTCTGCCAACGTTAAAAAAAGAAATGCTTTCCAAGATTTCTATTAAGGTTGCATTTTGCGTGTTTTATGAAGGTTATCTGAATGTTAAGTTTAAAACCTTCGTTTCATACTGAATAATCTGGAGGAAGCAGCTTCTGCGAGTGGGACAACTTGGGTTGCTGCGAACTGTCAGCTCTGCCTGGAGCGCAGATCTGAATATTAAGTTTAAAACCTTTGTTTCATACTGAATAATCTGGAGGAAGCAGCTTCCGCGAGTGGGACAACTTGGATTGCTGCAAACTGTCAGCTCTGCCTGGAGCACAGGTCTGAACCGGAGCTGAACCACTGCCTTCTCCATCTTGCTCTGTGACCTACACCCTGCTTCTGCAGGCTCTCAGAGCTGCTCCTCGAGGCCAGACCAGGGCAAAAAAAATGCTTATGCTTCTTCTAGCGGGATCTGGGCTCCGTTCCCCTGTTTCCCCATTCAATGTGACTGCTATTGCTCCTTTGACCCTGCAGATAAGCTACTACTGAGAAGGAAAGGAGGAAAGGGTACTTGGGTGCATGAACATAGGCAAGTATCTCCAATCTGTCCTCCTGTGAACGACGACAGCCAAGGAGATAGTCAGACACAGAAAACAAGGTATGTTAAATATACTACAAAAAAAAAAAGGACAAAACCCCGCTCCTTTCAGGTGGTGGTAGTTCCAAAAAACACAAGCCTGGAAAAAAGAGACAACCAACCAAAGCAAGAACAAAAAACCAAAAGTCCGGACATGATAATTCAAGTTGGTAACTCTAATCATGGCATGCTTTCAGGCAGCTGGGTTTTTTTCTATATTTGAAGCGTATACTCTTTCCTTCCATCAACACAGAAGATTACTTTGCCTTCATGTCAAGGCTTTTACTCTATTAAAACTGGTTAAAACAAGATTGTCAGAAGAAAAGTAGCAAACATCATCTGGTTGCACAAGTTCTCAGGATGCTATTAATAAAAACATGGGAAGTTTACAAGCATTAAGAAAGATAACATTAGCTTTGTCAAATTGTGGATAAGAACCACTGCTTCTGGGCACGCTTTATCTAAAGCAGTGATTTAAGGTCTACCCAACAGCCCAAATATTAAAAAGTACGTATGGGAATTACAAAGCAACATTGCAGATATATGGTCCTTTTTGGTGAAAATTCTTCCAAAGCTTCTCATTTCCCAAGAAAGCTGGTTAATTTTCCTCTCCAACTCATCTTTGCAGGTTACGCTTGCTATCACTAACTCAGCTGGGGTCCCTAATATCTTATTTGAAACTGGATTCTTATGCTAAGCGGCTGAAGCAAGAAACAGGTTGCCCAGCAACCAAAATGCCATACGCACGTGTATCAGCCATTTTCTGCTTCACGTTCCTCCAGAAACGCATCACCAGAGTAGGAATAAGTTATCATAAAAGGTTTGCAACCAATTCCACTTATGTTAAAACCAGGGCCTTTTTTGAGGATGCTTCTTCAGAAGGACAGAGATGATGAAGAGATCAAAAGATGAGCAGATAAAACTGAGCCTGGGGAGGTTACTGGGAGAGGGAGCACTGCAAGCCAGAGCCTAGAAGTAAGTTTTGCAGGAGCACATCATGGCGTTGGACAGCAGGAGACCTCTGCAGACCACAGGAGAGCTGCTGCAGGAATCCATTTAAAAAAGAGGCCTGAGCAAGCTTTATCTGTGACTTGTTTTCTCTCCTCAGGCTGCATTTGGAACGGTGTCAGGAGCTAAATATCAGGAATTCTAACAGTGATGAAACGGAACCATTTCCCATTTGCACGTCTCTAACTGTCGTGGTTTGGGCCAGAAACACCTTCACCCTTGGGCGAGCTCTGCCCAAGCTCCCCAGAGCCAAAACCCATGAGACTTGCCATCTCACAGGTTTATTTTCAGTTGTGGCAGTGACCGTGCACCTTCCCTCCAAAGCCAAGGGGCGGCGGGCACTGGGACAGGGCAAAGGAAGGCATGCCAGGGCCACCCGGCTAGCAACGCGGCTGTGAAACCCAAGTGAGAACAAGCATCAACCCGGCCGGTGCCGAGGCAGCACGGTGGCTTCTCTCCCAAAGCCTAAAGCAAAAGAAACAACCCTTCTTCCTCTTTGCTATCACATGAGTCACCGTGTCCTCAGGCTTTAAAGAAACGACTATTTTTAGCAAGCTGTAAAAGGAGGCCGTTTTATTTGAGAACGGAGCCGCTAGCTGGCAGGGCAGATCAAGCAGCTGGTTCGGGGAGTACTTCTGAATGCCCAGGGACGCAGAAAGCACAGCCGAGAAGCAAGTGGCCACATCAGCACGGGTGTATGGGGGCTTCTCACACACGTGGAGCATAAAAGTTAATTTATCCTGAACTCAACATCAAGGTGCTCATGCTGCGGCTGGGGGAAAAAAAAACATAAATCACCAGGAAGAAACATTTTGCAGCTCAAGGGGGAATTTTGCAAGTCACGGCGACGCTGCCACTCGTGTCCCTGTGAACTCCTAGAGCAGACCCAGCGGCTGGGAAACACCCACGACGGGGCTCAGAGCCTCCACTCTGACAAAAACTGCCACCGCTGTAAAGACATCAGGAAAATAAACAGCACTACATCAAATATAAATCCTAAGGGCATCCCAAAATGAGTTTTCCCTGAGGAACAAACTCTTTTTCCTGAACAAGCAAAAATTTTTTTTTGGGGGGAAGGCAATCCGTACGTATTTCTTATTACACCTTTTCTTACATTATAATCTAAAATAATTTTACTACCATCTAGCATTTCTAATGATCTTTGTTATTAAAGTCAGTGGTCTATCTCTTTATAACACACATTATCATCTGCGGCAATAATCCAGAGCCAAACCCATCGTTGGGACACCTACATGGAGAGGTCCCCATTTGAAGGAGGTGTCTTAACTTCTCCAGCAGAAAGTGAGAGCCAGGTGCATCGTCATTAACAACAGGAGCTGAGCGCCATTCAAGACTCCCTGGAGTCTCCTGCTTGGCATCCAACCACCGCCCCAGAAGGGAATGGGCTTCCCATAGGTAGCTACAGTGGCTGCCAGTCCCTATGGATGCCCTGGATACCCTTACGCATTCTAAATGGTACTTAATGCATGTGCTGGGCACTGTGGCTTATTTGCTGCTTATTTGCTAAAACCCCATGTACAAACTGGCTTCCCCGGCCCCTGTTACTCCTTACGGAACACATTTCCACTCTTGGGTCTTGGATCCCAGAGCAGGGTCCACCTGCATTTGCTCTGGTCGCAGCCAAATGCTCTGGCTTCATTAATTCCTAACTCAATTTTACAATTATACTGGACTGTCTGCTCATTCTATGCTCACTGAAGACAAAAGAAAGCATGGGGGAAAAAATTATCTGAACACTTACTGTATCTTATCTTTTACTATTATTCAAACCCTTCCTTAGGATGGAAGAGGGCTTTTTTTTTTTTTTTTAATTTCTACGTATGCCAAGCTGTATTTTAATTTATTTACTTAACTTTCTCAGAGGAAGAGCAGTTTAGAAATGTGGCAGAAGTTTAGGACACATCCAATTCATTTTAGGTGGAAACTTTAACACTTTTCAGAAATTTATGAAGGATTAATATGATACTTAAAGCTGCACACAGTCTTGCTGACTAAAAGGAAAACTAAATAGACACAGTTTACTTGCCTTCACACGTCAGTACTCCTGGGAGGTTTTGATTGACAAGAACAAAAAAGTATATTCATCAAAACTGTGAAAATTTGAAATTTATGGACAAACATTTATTGATGTATCATTTTTTAAAGAACAAATCTGTATATTGGCATCTAGTGTAATAAAATCAGGAGCTTTATAGCTTCAGAATTTATCTGCAATTCATCTCAAATTAAGTTTGTGCTGCAAGTTCAAAAATTTGCATACACATTAGAAGGATAAACCTTGGTGTCCTGTTTTTCAAAACAACTTCCACTGAGAAGAACCGAAAGAAAAAAGAGAAAATGTGAAGAGGAGTAAGCTGAATGATGAACAGCACTTTATTTGCTGACAGTGCAGAACTCCTCTTTACGACCGAGCCATGCCTATAATTAAACCCAGGACATATCTCCAGAAGCAACAAAAGAGGTGTTCAGAACAAATAATATCAAAATGTTAAGAGTTCACAAAGTAAAAGTCCCAGCCTACAGTCGTTTGTTAAGGGTATTTCAAGTGATTTTGCAATGGTTTCTTCCTCTTCACAGACTGCACAACTCCAAAAATGCAAACTAAGCGATAAAGATGAAAATTAGCAGAGGAAGTCAAACAGTAGGAAATCTTTTTTATGGAGCAGCATTTCAAAATACTTAAACCAGGCACTTTTAACATTAAGAATTTGACATCTTTGTGCCTAACAGCTGATGAAGTGTTGCAAGGAGCTGGGATGAGAGCCAGTGTAGCACAATTGAGGAGAGTTTTTGCTTTGGTAACAGGTTACAGCCCTTTTAGATTTCACACAATAAAAGGAAGCCTATCCCAAGTTCCCATCCCTCCACCAGCTATTAAGAACACAATCCACACTAATTAGAAACCAAAGGGCAGCAATTTCTACCCAACCCAAGATGGATGGCCAGGCAGCAGAAGTCCAACAGTGGTTCCTCAATCTTTGAAAGTTATCCGGTCCACTCAACCTACTGGAGAAAAACTCAAGTGAACACGTAGTTACTGGCAGAAAATCCCATTCCTTTTTCATAAAGAAAGCTTAAATCCACCCCCTCTTTTAGTCCTACTTCTATCGTATCACCCTCCCTATCCTGGAGATAATTTCTATTAACCAAAGCCAACCTTCAACTGCAACTGGGAGCAGACAAGCAAGGACTGCAAGTCAAATGTCAGAGTAATGGGTACGCTGCAAAACACCTCTTTATTTAGGAAGCCCGAATTGGGTTTTGCATTTTTGTCAGAATAAATCTGAATATATCAATAAAAGACACACCTGTAATTTAATGTTGGTGTCATTGAAGTACAGAGTACGTCTCAAGGAGAAAGTAAAGCTGAGGCTCCCGACCAGAACAATGGAAAGATCTTCATGAGAAGATGTGCTCAACTATAGGTGCCAACAGTCAAACCTAAACATTGATTATTAATATAAGAAAAGGATGAGAGACAAACAGCTATTTCTTCTACTTCCTTGCTGGCAGACATTCACTTACATCTAATTTTAGACAAATCTCCAAATCTGAGTTCTTATCCATGCCCCAATCCTTATCAGATCCAAAAGGTGAAACTCAATTGACCAAACACAGACACTCAAATCAGAGTTAGCCAGCTGCACCCTGTTTACAACCAAAGAAGAAAGGTGATGTCCAACTCAGGATGAGACCAATTGTGCCATGGAAAGGCCTTGTTTTCCTTCACAGACTAACAGGAACCCATGGCTAATCAGGTCAAACTTAGTGATGTGAAGGTAGGCAAGACATGTTCCACCAGCAGACAACAAATGGTTTTCTGGTCTACTTCAGCCTTCAAAAAAAAAAAAAAAAGAACAAAAAGGAAAAAAAAAAAAGAGAGAAACAAAGGTTCCCTCTTATCGTTCTGTGGAGAACCTCGCCTCCTTCCCTCCCTGCACACCCAACGGTAACACTGGAGCTTGTGTGCTCCCCAAGAAATGCCCTCAGGACAGAAGATCTTGTGATCATCACGATGACTCAAAATCCTACGAGCACGGCAGACAAGCATTTTCTATGTTTCAACAGCATCAGATATCAAGGGCAAAAGTTACAGTGGAAAACTTCAGCAGTTTGAGCTGGGACTTGTTTTGTCTGTACCTTGGCCCACTTCCACCTTCAGATTTAGTCCAAGACTGACATACTGAGACAGATCAATATTATCTTGTTTGGGGAACATAGCCTTTAGCCACAAAATTGGCATAACTGCATGGAGTTAATCTGCCTCATCATCAGCCAGGACAGCAGTGCTGCTTGCTAACGCAGTCTCTGAGGCAGCGCGGCACAGCCTTTAATCCACCGTCTCCCATGCAGAGGGCTGCCTCGTCCTGCCCGAGCACAGCCCATCGAACCCAGCCTGGTTCTGCTCTGCCAGAGGGGTCCCACGTGCTTCAGAGGCTGCACGCTCAGCGTGGGCAGGGGCAGCAGCTGTGGTCACACACGCAGGCTCCATCCTCCCACGGAGAGACCGTACCGACTTCCCCATTCGGTCCACGCAGCAAACCACTGCCAACAGGTAGAACAAAAGCCTGATAGAAAACACAGATAAAGCAGCAGCTGCTTTGACAGGCCTGAATTAATACCTAAATTAACGACTGATAGCACAGCCTCTTCACAATGCAGTAACTGAATGGTTAAATACTTCAATTCATAAATACATACACATTCGATTTATTGGGCATGCTGCCAATTGGAGGGGCATAACTGGTGGATAGTAAAGAGAAAGAGAGAAAGACTCCTAGGGTTATGTTAATTTGCCATGTATTTCTGGCAGAACTGCCTCCGAAGAATGCTCTGTCGCATTTTTAATAGAAGTATTGTCTGAAAATATGTGCCTTGTAAGCAAGCAAAATTGAATGGTATTCATCCATACTGTAAATTCATAATGGCACCCTTCTACTGTGAAAAAAAGTGGCGAAGTTTTTTTTTGGTTTGGGTTTTTTTTTTAAAGTATTTAAAAGATGTTAAATGTTCAAAATATTAGATTAATGTAAGAGCAGTACACAGCAAAATACTCCAACAATATATTTTAAAGCAAACCTTTAACGGACTTCCTTGCAATTCATGCTGGAACATCCTCAAGCGCTTCAGTATTCCAGCAGAGACCACGCTCACCGAGGGTGTATAGAAAGGAAGATGCACTTAACTGTAGGTTACTATAAAAGCAGACTGGGTGAATTGTTTAACCCCGGATCGGCATCAAGGCTGCATTCTCTCACCTCTCCTCTTTGGCACTGCCATCACATTCATTATGACAAAGAGCAGAGACAGACACAATTCAGGCACAGCGTGTCTTAAAACATTAAGATTTACATTTTTACCAAGGGTAAGACTCTTAGGGTTATGGCTGCACCGCAGTCCCTAGCGCAACTGCTGCTCTTCTAGAAATACTTAGTTAGCTTTAAAGAAGTCTTTGGCTAACCATAGTTTTAAAGAAGTCCTTGGGTAACAGTCCCTGAGTCAGGCAGGCGCGTGGAGCTCAGCTGCACAACCTGCTTGAGAAACCAAATGTTAATTCAGCCACTGTGGAGTTTTCAGTCGAAATGATGCAGCCAGACAGTTCAGACTGAACGGTGTCATCAAGAGGTCTGCCCACAGCAAGTACAGAGTCCTACCTTTGCATTTCAATGGAAAAAATAATAACAATATCCTCCTCTGATTAGCACCTCAATCCTCCCACAGTTGCGGGGGAGGAAGCTGGGCTCCGACCTCTGCAGCAGCTGGCTAAGATTGCTTCCCTCCCAGCTTCAACTACTTGCATGACAGATCATCAGAAGCAACGGGGCTGCACTGGTGTCCTGGCCACACAAGGTACTTTGCTGGCTGAGGTGTTGGTCAAGCAATGTTCACGACTATTGTCAAACACTACATGTTTACTTCCTACCAAACACTGAGAAAACTTTACCAGCAAAGCGTGGAAACCCACCAGAGAGTTTAACTCAAGAAGGCAAAGACTGGGGATCTTTCCTAAGTGAAAAATCGTTTGACCTGTAGCTATGAGATCTCAGACCGTACAGTCCCGCTTCCCAGGCACTTCCACTACTTTTCACCAAATATTTCACCCAAGCAATGCCACTGCTTGGTTACAGCTCTCGCTTCTTGTAGGTGTTCTCTTAAAATGCGCTCTCCCTGCTCCCCTGTTCAGCCAACTGGTGAGAACCTTCAAACCAGGATGTTTAAGTGGAAAGTATGAATTTTAGCAGAAGGGCAGCGCACTCACTGCACAGGAGCAATTCGCTGCCTGCAGCGTATCTCAGGTGCTTCTTAGCTGCATCTCAAGGAAAAGGTAACATCGCAGAAGCCCCACACTCCAGAAATAAACTCAACACGTGACCCTGACGACACTCCTTGATCAGTCTGTGTCCTTGTAGTGTTTTCAGCTTGACACAAACTCCTACTGAGCAAATAAATAGTGTCCCAGAATATGCTGCTACAGAAACATGCTCCCAAGCACCTTTCACTTACCAGGTACTATATAAAACCAAATTCTATTCTGAGACATAGGAAAGTCAAGCAGATGGCAGAAGCATGGGTTTTCAAACTGCTTTTCCCACACATTTTAGTACAAAATGATCATAGCAGTTATTTTAAATCTGTGTGCAGGAGCTATCTTAAGAGTCACGGAAGTAACTTGCCAAAAATTCAGAAAAACAAATCCTCTCACCCAGATAAAAGAGGGAAATGTGCTCAGCCCAGTACGGGACACCCATCCCCCCTACCCCAGCCAGCTTTCTGCCATCTTTTTCACACAAGATTGTGAAACACAGTAGCTTGAGTCTTAGAAAGCTCCTCTGAACTGCTGAGCTTGCTGTCACAAGCATGTAAAGATATTTTAATTGATTGCCTCCTGGCTGTTACAGTCCATGCATAGTGTGCTTTTACCACCTCCAATAAAAGGATTAGGAACCAACCAGCAGGTGACAAGCTCAAGCAGAGATACTTAACCTTTTCCACAATGTGGAACTAAGCTGTGGAAATCCTTGTCGTAAGATGCTGTGGACACGTGAAGTTGGCGCGTGTTTAAAAAAGTGAATTGTTTGAGCTCATGGAAGACAGATAGATGCAAGAATGGTTATTAAATATGGAGAAACCACCTCCAGCTCAGGAAGTTTTTGAGTTGCAAATACTTGGAGACTGGGAGAGAGACAGTGCCAAGGGATTGTCACAACAAACTTGCTCTACTTTGTGTCCTTTTCTCTGACGGTGGCCAAGGGAAGGTATCTAAATACCTTCCCTTGGCCACCGTCAGAGAGAGGAGGACACCGAATTTCGATCTGACCCACTATACCGTCTCTAATGCTGTTATATTATGTATCTGCAGTAGATTGGTTCAATAGTGCTATTAAAAAAAAATATATATTTTCTAATATATATAGGAATTGGCACCACCCAAAGAAAGACACATTTCAACTGAACTGGACCATTGCAGACACAAGCACTGTGCTAATCCAGTCTAAAAGATGCAGCCCATCTGTTGTTAGTTTTAGTGGCCAGCTCAGCCCAAACCACGACACCACACTATGGAGCTCCCTAGTGCCTGGGTGAGTGCATTCCTACACTCCTCAACACGGGTGGTATCATATCGTTTACTTCATAATCTTGAGTACATTACACTTCAATTATTTACTAATACTGGTTTTAGGAAGCAAATGTTATTTTTTTGCCCTTTTCTGAATGTGCCTCATCAGAAGTTACATCAATTTAGATCTGAAAAAGGTTAAGAAAAAAACCCTGAAGAGTTGAAACATGAAGACAATATAAATATGTAACCTTCCAACTCACTTGATGGGCAGATGATGTTTGTTTGATGGTATCTACCTGGAAGAACATAAACAGATGTTGGCTATGCTACCTCACCATAAAGAACTTGAGCTAAGCTGTTCACATTAAAATTCAAGCAGATATAAAAATATTAAAACATTAGGCTGACATAAGGTTTCTAGTTTACAGCAAACAAAACTTGTGGCTGATATTTCGTAAAATTTTAAAAGTTAATCCACTGAAAAGCTTTTAAAAAAAATGAGAAGCCCCCTTGGCACAAGTTTCTCAGACGAATGCTCATGTACAATTGATGACCACTGAGCATCTTTGTTACAGTTCAAATAACGTAAGGAACGCTGCTGCTGTTCCCACAGCTCTGCCTGGAAAGGAATAGTCCCTCTGGACACCCAAAGGGAGCAACGTCCTCTTGCTTTAAGAGAAGCACCCTTTTTTTGCCATCTTTCTTTGGTTGATGACTCAAACAGAAAGAACGTGCCAGACGAAAAATAAAATCTCCCTGACTAACATGCTTTACCTCTAGCCTAAAGGTACAACTTCCAAGAGCAAGCGCCTTGCTGTCTAAGCCAGGAGTTTAAGCCTTTTTTGATTAGTTGACTCGTAAGCAGTTTTCAGAAGGAGGTGGCATCTACACCACGCCTCTGAGTTTACTGGAATAAGTTTTCTTACAGAGTCTCCTTGAAACAAATCCAGAGAAATCTTAGAGGTGCTAGGGCCACAGATGGAAAACCACAGGTGAGCCCTTTTGATTCTTCACCTGATAGGAAATCCTAAAATAGTCACCAATTAGAGCAAATTATTTCTCCAAGGAGTCTTGTTTGCAAAAGCTGGAGGATGCTTTCCAATGAGCAAGAAGCTGACACGCTGATCATTTTACATTGGATTAGTCTGGAAGAGGCTTGGGCGAGAGACCGACAGAGGAAAGGCTTCAGTTCGGCAGCACATCCAAGTTCCACCGACTTGCGGGAACAACCATAACAATACTTGCAGTCAGGCAGTTTCTTCCTCTTTCTTCTTCTTCTTTTTTTAAAGAACATTTTACATCTTAAGCTACGTCTTACCAAAGTGAGTCACTACTGAGATACAATCTCCAAAACACACTGACTTAATGTAGCTGAGCTGGTGGCAGCGAAGACCTAAGGTACAAATGTATTTTCCTGACAGGGCTTAAAAGAGATGCTGATTTTCAAAACTGAAGACTCATAACTGTTACAGAAGATTTATCACATGTAAATACAGAGACGTGTCCGAGACAGATCAGCTATTCCTGCTCTCTTCAGCCATCCAGGCCAGCAGACTGGCAGAACTTCAGATTTACCTCCAACCTCAGAGCTGACAGGCGCTACTGTCTCCTCAGGTCACTGCCTACACTTCTACTAAGAGGGCTTATTACATCTTAGTGACTTAATGACTCTACAAAAAAATCAGCAGCAAATACTACAGAAATAATAAACCCACTTATTTTATACCCTGCCTGAATAAAGACTTCTGTGGCTATGGAAGAGTGATTAACATGTGCTGCCTAATGAGACCCTCCACTGCGTTCCACTCTACTTGCCCTTTTTCGGAATGAAGTCACTAAACCCAAACTGAGCCCTTTCCATCAGAGGAAGCCCAACTCCTAAGAGACACGTTCACAGCCTTTATTTGCACCCAGCTTAGCTCTGTACTGGCAGAAGTCAGGCCATGCACCAAGTATGCCACCTTTTCTGGGAAACAAGAACGAACACCATAGACCTGGCTTCTCAAACAAGACCGATTACTCACGTTGGATGGCTGGATGCTGCCTGGAAGTATTCATGAGGCACAGCTTAACCCAAAGGAGTGTCCCACACAAAACACCAACAGCACTGGAGAGTCAAACTGCTTTTGCTTGTACTGCAAGTTTCTGTTGGATAAATAGGTCAAGTAACTACAGCTTTATCTAATACCTTTTGTGTAAGTGAGCTAAAGAGCAGGGGCAGGGAGGGAGACCTTCCTTCCACTTCTATTCCCATTTTGCTTTTCTAAGCCGTATGTGAAGGACAGCTCGAGCACAGACTCCCTTGGTGCAGACTGCTCTTTTCCCACTCGTCCTCCGCTCAGGCCTAACAACCACCAAGCTCCGTCTCTCCTGAAGAACTCCCAACACTGGCTGCCAGCTCCTTCAGCCTTTAATTATGCTACAGTTGACCTTTTCAACTAACACACCTGTTGTTCTACCTACTTGCAAAGCACCAGCGTTGAAGCGAGACAACAAGTTTTAAACTGCTGGAATAAAAGTCACTTATCTCAAAGCAGGTTCTACCTGCACGATCCCTGACGTTACTGCCTCGTCCAATCTTTCCCCAGTAACACAAAAATTAAACTACTAATGTAGGTGGCTTTTCTGGAAGGAACAGAAGACGAAAACTTCCGAAGTCTCCTGAAGCATTAATACAGCTAGGATTAATAGACGGAGTTCTTCTGGTTCAACACTTCTGCTGTATCTGTTTAAATGTGGAGACTGTGAAACATCAAAATATTAAACACAGTGGAGAAACAGAGTAAAAAAACCCTACAAGGAAGAAGACAAAAGGCTGTATGATTCTAGTTCGGATGCATTAGAGCTTATCTTCCGTATTTCAGAGGAAGAAGCTAACCAGGCAAAATGAGCTGTTGCCTAATGAACATCACGCACCTGAAGTGCTGTTTTAATGTGTCTCCTACCACTAGGGACTGGAAGATTCAATTGCGGGATGGTAACGAAGAGTCCTGATTCAGAGTTTTCTGGCAGTAGTTGAGTGAAAACTGCTGCAACTGAGTTAAAGAGGACTTAAACCACGGGTGCTTCAATCAGCCTTTGGAGGGAATAGAACAAGCCAGCTCCTAATGGGGAGAGAAATGTGAAGCTTTAAATTTTCATTTATAGTGTGGTGCTATCAACTTATTACCACACAAGAACAGTGTGTGCTTTTGAACAGCATGCTTCTACCTCATATACACTTCATACTATGCGTAACGTATGTGCGCATCCTCTCCGAAGTCCATCTTATGGAGTTAGTGGTATGGATGCTTCCACATAAACAGTTGCCGTAATTTTCTAACTCTAAGCTAATTATTGCAGTAAGGCAATGAGTGCTCAGCGGAATAATCAAATCCTGACGCCTATTTCCAGGGAAGGTCAAGGTTCACTCTGCTTGCTGAACAGCCAGTGGGTATTTGCATGCAGGCAGCACAGTTGATTTCAAGACACAAAACATATTGTAGTAAAGCTACATTTCAAGTGTTCTTCCATGCTGGATGAGATCCAACTGGTGTCAGGTAGAATATTTAGACAGCGTGTAGGCGCTCCATTTCATCAGAGGTCTAATCAAATTTCTAAATGCTAGAACAAATTACTATTTCCACACCTCTAATCAGCAACGAGGGTGCTTTACTGAGAAGAATGTCAATCAACTCAGAGGGAATATTTTTTATTTTTTTAGTTAATAGGGATAATTACATTAAAACAGATTTAGAACCATATGGCCAAAACCCCTCCAGATACATTTAACCAATAGTGTAACTATATTCCCTTCACCACATGCTAAAGGAGGAGATATTAAACATATTTACAAGCACATGCTATTAAATTAGGTTCAACGCTGTTAAGACACTGTCTTATTAAACACTTTGCAACTGTACAATTCATACAGGGGAGAGAACATATGCTGGTTTTCAATTGTTTTGTTGGTATCAGCCAGAGCAAATCCAGTGCAGTAATAAACAGCCCAGAGACAGACAGAAGATGATGTTGAGCAAGCAGCTCTGTACTGCTCTAAGAATGGCTTACACCAGTACAACTAGCATTTTTTCGCTATCATCAACATATCTCTGTTTTACTTAGGTCATGTGTAATTGCTCAGAAGCACAAATTCTTTATTGCCAAGTAACCTACAAGTCACTTTTAATGCTCATTTTTGTGTGAAAACATTAAATGATTCATCCCTTGCAACCATACCTCCCTTCCAAGGAAGAATTTAATTGATACTTTAAAGTATCAGTTGACTCTAAAGGAATTTACAATTCTCTCATTTCGTGTCAAAACTAAGTTCAAATTTAATACACTTTAAAAGAGATACACAATTACGCATTTTGATTCCGAAGTGCAGCAATTGAGACAGACTGGTTGTATTTATGAGTATATTGCTCATTCTGAATAGACAAAAACCTAAATTTAAAGTAATCTTTTACTTTTTTCCAAATGTCTTCTGCACTTGAAGAGATAGTAGAGAGTTCTACATAATTCTCAAGAGTGCGATTCCTGCTGGCTTTCATACATGTCAATCTAACATTTGTGTACACTGGCAAAGACTTAAACCCCAACCCTAAGGGTGGTCCACGCACTGACCACACAATATGGAGCAAATCCATGAGGAACTTACTTCTTGTGTGATGCAGGCTTATCCATCCCTTCAGTTTCAGCCTACTCACAACACATGAAGCCAGGAATACCTCATATTCCTCTCCACTATTATTTTTCCCCACCTGATCCCCTGAGATGGGGACTGCAGGTAGCCTCATGCTGTTACCAAGGTCACTAGGTTGGGTGCCGAGCTCAGAATCCGTCAGACATCCATTGCTGGTGTAAAAAAACAAGATGCTTACCTTGAGAGAAATACGAGAGTCATCAAGAAGAAAAAAAATATGTGTTTAATCAGGAGGTTGTATCTGTTTATTTATTTTACTCTAACTCGGGTAACCAGGATGTTCAGGAAAGATTTGAAATTCCTTTTTAGATTTGGAGCACCGACTTCCATCTCTTATCCTGAGCACCATTACTTCTACCCTGTTCAGGCCCTCCCTAACTTCAGCCCCCGATTGTCACAAGCCTTAGCAGAAAAAAGCTTACTTTCAATTTAAGTAAGATGCAAGAATGAAGATATTTGAATAAATCAATGGTTGATATGGTCTACACCAAGAATAAAATAGTTCTCAGCGTCCTAAACACGCAATATTAACTATCATCTACACTAGCATTTTGCCCCAACTGATAGTTATCCAGTGCCTGATATGCAAGAAGCATCCTATAATAAGAATTTGAAACTAGTGGTTAAGAGAGACATTTAAAATTAATACCCCTTGATCATGGCCTCCCCTATTATCTAGTATTGCCCAGGGTGGCATACCGAGAACCCCATAAAATTTCTTGAACTATCCCTAACACGCTGAATGGACTGACTGATAAACAGTCACAAAAAGTTGTTTGTGGAGAATATTCCTACCTCCCTGTAATGGAATTTCACAAGATACTTGAGTCATCTGTGTTACGCTCCCTACAGCTTCTACTTAAAGCGCACAGACTACCAGGCTGGGTTGCAGAGACAACAATGGGAAGGACCTCTGCATACAAACAGGAACACCTGCAAAGAACAGAGAAATTAAACAGCATAAATTATTTCCATACAGGTTTTTCCAAAGCTGATGAGGTGCAATTTCTCATTAACTGAGGTCTTCCTCCTGATGATTCGAATTTCTTTTCTACTGAAAACACCCCTTTTCCCCCCAGTCTATCCTGACCCACTTAGACAAAAGCGAATAATCAGCCTGGACAAGCAAATTACGATCGCGATCCCTTTTTATTCTCCAGCCCTGGAAATGGAAATCTGATAATAAAATCTCCAGACCAACTCCCTTAGCTTCACAAAGCCAGGGAGAATAATACCACTATCTTCTCTCACTCAGATCTCCCTAGCCAGAAAAAAAGGTTCAAATAAAGAACCAAACGAGTATTAACAGCTCCCTCACCAATGTGGAAGAGAGGAAAAACCAAGGATGCTTAACAAACCATGCTATTTTTTTTCAGATTTCAAAACACCGCCATTTAAAGAGACGTGAAATTTGAAGCACTAATTAAGTAATATGCATAAATTTAAAGCAAATGTTCACAGAGCCCGCATCTCCAAACCACTGCCTGTGATTTGGCTAATACAACGCACCACTCCTACCAGCAGCAGTAAGTCTTAACAGAGGACAACCTCCACGCTTGGCTAACCCACTCCCAACACTAAACCTCAAAGTTTCTTTTGAAGAAAATCCTCCTCCCCACTTTCTTTCCTTTCCTGCCTCCACTCACTCCCTGTAATTCAGGGAAGACTGTTTTTTTGTTTTGTTTTGTTTTTGTCTTAAATAAAGGCGACTGCTCTAAATGAGTGTGGTTCCTATGAGGCCACCTCTTAGAGCTTTTCATTGCAAAACAGCGTCCTTCACCAGAGGTTCGTTTCACTCATGCCACTCTCATTACAGGTCTAATGAAAATTTAATAGTTCTGCCTTCTTATTTTCAGTACATGAGACTAGAAAGGTCAAAGGAAAATTTTTTACACTAGCTTTTAAGGTAAAAGTGGAAGAAGCCAGGAACCCTTCAGATCAGCGTACATGTGTGAAGAGCAATAGAGCTCTACGATTTCAGGCAGCAAAGCCAATAATTAACACAGGGGAATGGGAGAACAATTATTTCAAAGGGTCAGACTCTGAAAAGATACAAATCACTGCAAGACTCATGAGGATGGGGAAGGAGAGAAACCAGAGTCATCTCTGGACTTTCACTGTATTTATTTCACAGGAAAGAACCCTGTTCTGTAAGTTGGTTGTTTTTTTCGCCAAATCTTTCCAGAATAAGTAAGAACAAATGATGAGTGTGAGGGCCTGCTGCTGACAATCTTAACTGCCCTGAAAGGTTGGGTTTGTTGCTCTTGGTTTCCAGCTTTACATTTTGGACCCTGAAAGACCCATCTTCTCCCCCTAGCTCTGCACGTGGGATTAGCGGTGGAGTGACCTGAGCTGGTTTCACCACAGCAGCGCTCCAGGGGACTGGAAGACACAAACACGGAAGGCAGATACCAGGTTGTAGACAACTGAAAGTTGCTAAAATTAGAGTGGATAAAAACAGAGGTAGGTAGTTTTTTTGCTAGAGTTTGAAAATCACTTTGAGAACTCCTTTAGAAAGAGGCACCCTGGAGATTTAAAGCCAGGTAGGCAACTGTAAATTAAGACAACTACAGCGTGACAAGACTATTATTAAGAGTGGTCAAACTATGGAAGACATCATTTGGTTTTACAAAATAAGGTTGTCTGTGACAGTCAAGTTTGTTGATCAGATTTCCAAAGCAAACTCTGCTATGCAACTCGATGACAAAAATGCTGCATTGTGGAAAACCCAGGGTGTGTTCCAAGCAAAGGCACAGCAACTTTCATTTGCCTGCGTTCAGAACAGATTGAACCAGGTTGACTTTCCTCAAAATAGTTGAGACGTCCTTGAAAGGCCTCTTGATTTCTACTGAACAGGTAACAGCATCTCCATGCACCTTCATGACTCATGGTGACATATATTTTAGTTTGCACAGGCTTATGAGACCTGACATTGGACTATTTTTGGTTCACTTTTGGGCTACTTTCCTACTCACCCACACAGGAAAATAAAGTGAATGAAAGTGTGCCTTTTTTTCTTTTTTTTTTTTTTTGGATATGACCTCAACTCCCTGAGCCTAGGCTGGTGCTATTGTAAGCACCGCATCATTTAATGACATTCACACATTTTTCTAATCTTAAAAGTAGGTGCTTTTTTTGACAGCACCAGAACTAGAACAAACTCTTCCAGAACCTCATACCTCTGGACACTTCAATTTTCCAGCCCAAATGTATTTATGAACATTTTACATCCATCTACTCTTGGGCTAATTTCTGCTCACTGACTATTACCACTGGCTGTATTTAGAGACATGGATCATATACCCTCTCAGCCTTTGTTTCTGCTGGATTAAAAAAGCAAACTCTTTTAGTCTCCTCCTGCAAAACCAATACTCTGTTTCTCCCAGCACCCAGCCAGCTCATCTCTGCGCCTGTTTAATTTGGGTTCCTCCTTCCCGGCTTCCCTCCTCCCAGTGACCTTGCCCTGCAGGGTGACAGCAAGCTGCTGGTCCTCCAGCACACCAACATCCTTCTCCTGGCTCCTTCCAAGCAGCTGCTCTTAAGTTATGAGTAACAAATAGCCAAGCCTATAACTCTTACATCGCATAACCACTGGATTTCACCCCACTTCTAACTACACCAGTGCTCAAGGTCTCCCAGCTTTTTACAAAATACTCTGCTCTTTCCCTGGCCCGACAGTATTTACCACTTCTGCTGTGTGTACGTATTTCAGAAAGAGTCGTGCTTTCGTCGCGACCCGGGACAGCATTAAACCAGATTCGTTTCAGAAGTGATGCCTTGAAAACCCACTGGAAGTCTCCTCTCAGCACAATGACTTCTCCTTTCAGCTTGGCCCACCACCATCCCCACTCCCATCAGTTCCCGATCACTCCTCTACTAATTAACAGGAACAGAAAAATAGGCAAAATGTGTCAGCTCAAAGGTCCCTATTGCCCAGTAACCTGTCACGGCCGGGGGGCAATAGCAGCCGCGTAACAGCCAGGAAGGCACACAGAAACTATACCGGAAAGTGTTGTTATTTCCTATTTACAGGTCTTGTTTAATTTTACTGTTATGAATCTGCCCAAATACTCTTCAAACGCACTTAAACTTTTTGGTATTTAGAACATTTTGTGTTAGCAAATCCCAAAGTTTAATTTCAGCTGACTTGCTCACGCAGCAAGGAGTTCAACCTGTGACGTTACTTCAGATATTTAATGAATGAAGTCTAGTTTTAGTCCACCCAACGCTTTCAGAGGAGGACACTCTAGTGGATGTCTTATCAACAGAAGATGACTACATAAATCTAGTGTGACCTACTTTTGGTGGTTCCATGTCATACATATATTTTTTTTCATGTATGTGTATGCTTTTCCTTGAAAATTTGCTGTAGTAACTTGTACGGTGCTGAGACTCACACTAAAGGAGGAGACGGGCAGGGAGGATGAGGAGTCCTGAAAATTACATCCGTCATATTGGTGGCTGTTTCCCTCTCACTGGATCACCCTGATTGGGTAAGTCTATGAAAACACGGAACAGATCCAGGATTTCAAGTATCTTTTTCCAAGACTCCAGTACAGAGAGTGGCTCAAGCCAGGACGGTGGGCGAAGCCAGGTTCACTTCCACTTGCCAACAGCGATGGATGCTTATAAACCACCCTCCCCCATCACCCATTTTGCCATCGCCTTTATAAATCCTCGCTGAAATCGAACAAAACCCAAATATTTAATTCTGGAACCACTCTTACACTCCCTTTTCAGTCCTACTGGTCTGTATGTACATGTAAAAGAACCATTTACTTTGCACACTTTGCAATTTGCAGCTAAGCTTGAGCAGTTGGCAAACTCTCTCTGTCCCTACGTTTCCTGACATATCAGGATTTTCCCATTCTCTGAAGACTCTGCTTATCCCTAAAAGCCTTCATGAGGCAGTTATCTGTCCAAGGAACTACTGAGCCCTTCCTGTATATGCCCTTCTTGCTTGCTTAGGGTTCCAATTTTGTTTAGGCAGGAGAACCTTGGGCTTCCAACAGGCTCCAGACCCCCTCCAGATCTATCTATATAACCCAGAGCTCCCCAGCCTGTGGACTCCACACACATTGGATTTTCAAACCTGAGAGCTGGGGGCTGCCCCGGTTACAGCAACAGGCAGTGGCTCTCAGACACCTCTACAGAAGACCTGGCTACGGCACTTGTATACCATTTTAAGCACTTTTCCTACCAATATGGCACAGTTTTGTTACAAAGCCTGCCCATCAGTCCCACAAACCGGAGCTACTCATCTCATTTGCCTCATTCTTCCATTTATTTTAAGCTGAGTCAAAGCATTAGCTTTGGTTGTCTGTTCAACAAACTCACTCACGAAATCCCAAGTAACATCAACTATTACTGGTTGTCATTATTTGATTTAGGGGAAAAAAAAAAAAAAAAAAAAAAAAAAGGAAANAAAAAAGAAAAAAAAGGTAGATGCTGTATCTATGACTGTTTAAGCCCTTCTGATTAGCAGCAATTGTTCTGCAAGTAGATCTGGTTATTTAAAGTGTCCCGTAACAATAAACCCAACTGCAAATTGTATCTTTTTAATATGAAAAACCTTCCTCATAGGCAAATTTAATCTGTGGATCCTTAGCAAGTTTCTAGCACTACCCCAGTAGAACTTTCCGTAATAAAGCATAACCTTGATTAATTTGAAATTAGCTGAAACCTAAAGCGCTGCATCTAGCTTTTCCTGTTTCCCTGGTCCTAGAGAAACTTACCTTCACCCTTGAGAATCCCAAACCTGCTAGACTATTTCAAATTTCATTATATGTCACCAAGTAGAAAGCTTGCATTGCCCCTTATAATTTTGACAACAGCGCTACCTAAACTGTGAGCATTGAAGTGGCTTCAAATAAAGACTTAAGACTGAGGAGGGCAGAAGAGATTCAACATGTTTTAAGGCCAATCATTTTTCCAGTATATTATCACATGAGCATTGAAAAAAAAAACCACAACCACCATCAAAAGAACAGATGAGGCAGCACTTATCTGGAGATTATTTCTCTGAGACTCAGGTCAAATTTGCATCTCACTTCCACCAAGCCCTTTTTTTTTCCTCCCTGTTTTCTACTTGCATGCTTGTCAATGAAGTGCAAAAGGTTAAAATTTACAGTGATTTTTATTATACCAACTTTTAAACGAACACAGATGTAGTCAGAAGCTTTGTACTTCCATGTTTATTGTCCAGCCTAAAACACATGCAATGATGTCCTACTGCAACCACTGCAAGCACAAAGCACCTATATTTCAAGAGGGTTTCATGGGCTGCCGCTCAGTTTCTTTTTTTCTTTCCCCAATTTTGCAATGGAAGTAGCTGAACGGACCACAGACAAACCAGGATAGCGTTGAGCTGCCTTCCTCAGCAGACCCAACTGGGTACCTATGTTTTACCCCCATCCTCCCTAAATTACTTAAAAATAATAATCAAAATAAAATAAAAAAAGAAATCTAATCCGGCAGGTTTCCTGTTACAAGGGAAGTAACATCTAGTCCTACCCCCCCACTGATATTAAAGAGGTATACAAAAAAAGTCCTACCCAGCAGGATTAGACCATGGCTTCAAAAAAATTCAATAATTTAAATTTAATTTTAGATCTACAAGTGCTGCCAAGCACCACTTTATTTGTCAACAAAACATTTTGATTATTTGGCAGAACAAAGCAAGCTCCCTCCCTTCTTTCTCCACAGACATATTTGGCACCAGTTAATTTGTATGTCTTTAGACATATGTCAAGTCTGAAGCTGTTTCAGGCTCTAACCCCGCAGAACTTCTCTCTTTTAAGTACTTGCTTTTCTTAAAGCGGTAACAGCAGCAAGTTAGAGCCAAGAAGGGATTCGATCCTGCAACGAAATGGTTAAAAATCAGACTCTGCTGATGTGCGCTTCTCTGATCCATTACATTTCTCGCAAGCTGAGCTGAGAGCTGAGCACCAAGTATCAACTGTAATATGATCCAAGAGTTTATGGAAAAAATAACTGCACATACCAAGCATGCACATTTAATAAGATTTTGTTTCCATTAAAATATTCGAGAAACACGATTTTTAAGATCTGCTTGTCTCTCTGACCGATTTTTAACATTTCTCCTCCCCCCTCCCCTAAACACACACCTCCTTTCCAAAAACCAAACCCTTAAAAAAAAAAAAAAAAAGAAGAAAGAAAAAAGCAGTCCTACTGCAGGGAAGAGAGGCTTGAAAAACAACTTTGATTGGCACTTGGCCTGACCCACGGAGGAAGAAAAACAGTTTTTGGACAAAGAGCGCAAATATTTGAGCTCATTGACTTACAGGCTTTCTTAGCATTCGCAAGAACCAACCTGGTGCAAAATGTATTGGGCGAGATTGAATTAAAATAAAACCCCAAACAGCATCGCGTTCATCTCGGGCGCTGGGGCTCGGCGCGTTTGCACAGCTCAGCAATTTTAATTCATTTGCCCTGGACAAACAAAAAGCACCTCAACTGCTGCTCCCCGTTAAGCAGATGTGGGGAGGAGGCGGGAGGGGGATTACACCCCT
>VXAK01016197.1:14645-25135 GCA_013399435.1 Arenaria interpres
AGACTCTCCCATCATGATGGAACATGTGCTTCCTGCACTGTCCCCATCAACAATGGGTACATATAGGGTTTTGGGGAACAGGACCCAGAAGTTACACCACAGTCTTGCACAGTGGCAGAATAACATATTGCAGTTTTATTCTTCCAGAAGAGTTACATGTGACCATTAAAATGTCAGCTACTTTTCTAACTCTAACTATTTATGACATTTAAGTTAAAATAAAGTGTATTGACATCTATATCACGAAGTCATGATTAAACTTTTATGAGAGGCTTAAAATTTACCAGCAGAATGTATTTTTTGAACGGGTCACCCACATCAAAGATGCCATATTCCATCACCGAGATAATATTTTAAAAATAACTTCCTAGATTTACATCCTTCCAACAGATGATTCAGGAAGGGAGGAAAATTATAGAGAGTTCAGTGTTGACAAGGGCAGAGCACTCTTCGTTCTTGCGCTAATACTGCTGTTTGAAGAACAGATTAAGTTGTGGAGGAGGACGAAGAAACAGAGGCCAGTCAGAAGAAAGAGAAAGCATAATCTGAGTGAGGACACCTTTTAGATGTGCCAAAATTAATTGAGTGACTAATTAAGACAGTAATTCAAATTAGAACCAGCTGGTAGTTTAACATTCCTCAGACCCTTATTCAGCAAAATTTTTGAGTGCTTGCCTGGTTTTAGTCCCACCAAAGTGAATTAACAATCAAAGAGGAGTTCAGAAAGTTTGAAACCTGAGAACCATTTCCCCTATTTTTTGGAGCCTGCTAAATTATAGATTTCTGGGGCTTTGGACTAGCTAGCTGGGTATTTTGGTGTTTGCTAGCTGGGTCCTGCATAAAGGTTTTGTACAATGAAACCAAAACACCACCACATCTTGTATAGCCTACATATAAACACAGCAGTGAAACACATGGGGAAAGGTTTTGCCTCTGTGAATCATCCTGCTCACATCTTGTTCCCAATGGTGACCATTTGAGTGCAAGAAACCCATTCTACAGAGACACAATCACAGGAAAACCTTCTTCCTTGTCCATTTAAGGATTGGCACTTCATTGACATCTGAGACCTTATTTATCTTTTAAAATTTCTATATAATCTCAACTAATACAGTTGTTTCAGGTCCTGAAGTCTATTTTGCTTCTACGACAACTTGAGGAAGTGAGTTCCAGTGATTAATTACACATCCCAGACCAGGATGTTAAACTTTTGGCTTTGCCCAAGCTGGCCACAGCATCATCAGTTCAGGACTCTACTTTCCACATCAGTATGATGACCTTCTTCCTCCAGAGACACACTAAACCTAGGAAGTTGTTGAAGGCAAGCAAAGCTCCCCTCCAAAAACCCCAGCATTAGTGAATAGAAGAAAGTCTCTTCCTTGAGCAGACCCCTTCAAAAGAGCTTTCAAGTGAGTCATGAGTCCTTTTTCCTTAACGGTTGCCAAGGACACAATGCATCACAATCACAGAAAAACTGAAGTGGTTGTTGGCAATACCAATAAATGCCAGAACTTTTAGAGGAAAGTTAAAACCTCTTATAGTACTGTAGATCAATAATTTTCATTCCCTTCCACTATCTCAGGCCAGGTGGAGTCACCCCTTTCTTTGAGGGCCTTTTCAGGTTTTATTTTGGGCTTCATACCTCATGGGGAGGGATTTGTGGTGATCTTCTGATACTGTTAACTAGCCAAAAATTTAGACATATCCTCATGTTATCTCAAGCAGTTTGGGTATATCCTAAGGAATGCAGCCATTTGTGTACTAGAAAGGCTTTACTGCTGCTATTTTGGGGAGATATGTTGTATTTGCCACAAAGTTGGCTTTTCGGATACATTGACAAAACTGCTATATATGCGGCTCCCCTGCTGCATTCCAAATAAAGGTTTGTTGATTAATTTTTTGATGCTCACAGGTTGCCATCATCTCAGACCATGAGACAATGGATGTAGCTTGTGGAATACTGTGTTATATATTTGGGATATAAATCACACCCCAAGTTCCTTAATGTATATGTCACAGTGAGACATGTGTGTCTTATCTCTTCTTGTACAAACATAGGCAAGATCTGCAAATATTCTTAGCAAAAGGGGAAAAATGTTTTGGGGAGGTAAAATTCTTTCTTGGCTCCCTGAAAAGGTTTGTATGAATTGTCTGGGCAATGATCTGCAACCAGCAAACGCCTTGCTTTTTCTTAAGATTAAGCTCCTCAGGAGCATATTCTATTCTGAGAGCAGGGAGCAAGAAAGAAAATAACCTTGCAGTATCCTTTAAGCCTTATCCAAACAAGAGTCAGGATTTTTTTAAAGTGACTAATGACTGTAGGTGCCTTGAGACTCCATAAAGAGGTCTGATTTCCAGAGCTTAAGGTGTTGCCCTAGGGCTGAAAATAGCAGCCTTGCTGGTGCCTCATGTGAGCCAATCTAATGTGGAGGCACTGAAACTCAGTAGGTTTTTCCCTTACATCAACTTCTAGTGTAACCTACTGATGGTACTGTGTGGCAAATAACCTACAGCCTCGGTGCTCCAGACTCCTCCATGTTTCATTTCATTCATATCTGTCCTGGTTGGTTGAATCAAAATTTCTGTAACTCCATTTGTCAGATAGGGAAATTTTGGCGACTTTCAAGATGGAGAGCTTCTCTACTTCCAAATCACAACTGGGAAGAGAAAAAAATGGAGTGTTTTGCCCCTTTAGATGTCAAAGATAACCTCCAAGCTGTAAAACAATCAACTCAGTGGTATAGAGACCTCAAGCAGACAGACCAAAGCAAAAACAATCAAGGTGCTAATTTCAGTAATTGGTCTCCAGGCCAGTGTTCACTTCAAAGGGCACTCGTGATCATTTGAGTGTTAACATTTCCAAACAACTAGTATGAAAAGAAATATCTGTACTGGGTCAAATGACTTTTTAAAGGAGTGTAATTCATTCTGACTGATATACCAGGGAACATATGTTAAAAATAAAACACTGTGCAGCATATGAACTGTTACAATTAAAATAAAGGAAGCCCACCCCCTAGGGTAAAAATGAATCTGCCTTTACCAATGATAGAAACCAGCAGTGCAGCATTTGGAACCAGAAAACCGATGTTCCTCCACCACATTTTGAAAGGCACCCCCCCAGACCACCATCACGAGGGGATCCCTTGCCCACGAAGATTTCTCTCCCCGGTGTGCTCATCCCTTTGTGCCTTGGAGTTCTGTTCACAACAGTAAGACTGAGGGTGATTTAAGACAGCACTGAGCATGGATAGTTTTCCTGCAGATATTTCCAGATGGCTTGGAATCTGGATTGGCCTCCAGATTGAGGAGGACACGGGATGGGAGACATTTAGTGTTGTATTGGAAACATTTATGCCAATAAGGCTCCGTGTACATCGGCCAACACAGCATGATCTCTTACCCCTCTCTAACTGTAGAATTAGGATACCATGTGCTGTAACTGAAACAAAAGGAAACACAGCTATGTCTTCAGTCAACCAGAATCTGCACGTCTAGAGCAGTGTTGTAGCCTTAAACACAGCAAATGGGTGTGAATCACCCACTCATATTCTGACTATCCATATAGTTTATTTTGCTTGTCATGGACATGCGGACATGCTGTCTGCATAACTGGCAGATCAGAGAAAGGAGCCTGGGAACACAGCAAGAACGTTATCCACTGGTAGGTCAACACTTGCCCACCACTTTTACCCAGTCTGCTTTTCTGCAGCTGAAGTTTTCATGCTAGAGAATCTGTGGAGTCAGACCAGAGAGCAGGGACTGGGCTGGATTCCTGTCAAATCCCAATAATAAGGGCACATTTGCACTGGCCTGGGAGGATGCCAGGCATCAGACCCAATGACTATTCACCACTCAAACCTCTTGCCTTGAGCCAGGTCATGTTTTCAGGCACCTCAGAAAGTTCTCACCTCCCAGGGAACCAAAAGCCTGCCAGGCCTGCGAAGAGTATTTAAGCTCTCTGTTCAACTGCTATGTTAATTGTAAGGTGCTCAAGGGCAGTGGCAAACAACAGGCTCACTTGCAAGACAGCTCAGCTGTCTAAGTTATGTTCCAGCTGTCCATTGCCGACTCCCAGCTAAGATGAAATAACTGCCATGTGAGCCCTCAGCCCACTTCAGAGGAAAGTGGAACAGTTTCAAATCAACAGGCAACTGAAGTGACCCCGTTCTGCTCAGCCATGAATCACAGCGCTAACACAAGCCACTGTGTTCTCAGCTGAGAAGGGCTAACAGAAAAGCTGGAAGATCCCAGCCAATAGTTTTAGTCACCGCAGTGTTCCCTGTCTTGGGATGTAGGTGTAGGAATCAAACCTCCCCTGATTCCAGGCACTTTACATTGATTGCTACTATGGAAAAAGTAGCCTGTGCTTAGGCTACTTCTGGACCTGAGTGGACTCACTCCCAGTTTATTTTATATGCTATCTCCAGAGGGGCAACACCTGATGAGGAGACACAGGGTCCCAAGCCACCAGGTAGGCACAAAGATAGCCACACAGAGAAGCCTTAAGCAAACACAGGAGAAAGTGTACAGTAGTCAGAACATCGTTAAGGTGACAGGAAACACTGTGGACAAATGTTACTAACTGGCTTCCTCTGCCATGACACATAAAACTGCCATGTTCGTTTCTCCTCTGTCCTGGGCAACGTGCACAGAGCAAAAAGGCTTTTTCTGATTGACAGTGCAAATTCTACACAACAGGCCCACCATGTAAATTTACTGCTGTCTTTATCTTTTTAAGATCGATCACTCAGAATGTTTTTATCCTGGTAATCCCTAACAAATATTTTGTAACATGGCAGCGTTCAGTGTCAGCTTTCCTTTCCACATTAACATTCACTTCCCCTGCCCAACCGTTTATACCAGGATTCCCTAATATTTATTTTAAAGGATGCTCAGGCAGGTAAGTCAGCCCTGGACTTCTGGACAAGAACTTTTTATTTCTTGGAAATGTGCTAAATTGTATGCAGGGTGCGTTATATACAATCAGACATGGCTGACTGACATCATCTGCTGACTGACAGCTCCAAGCTGGCCAGTCAATTCTAGCTGTAACTGGCTCCAGTCCCAGGGAGGGTAGAAGACACCTTGAAACTAATGATCTGCTGGTTCCATCAGAAACATCTGCAGCTGAAGCACTTCGCTGGCTACCCAAAAAAGGCTTTGTGGGCCTCCAGTGGCCAAAAAAATTGCACATTGGGAACTGTTGTTGCCTGATTTCCACAAGAGGCTTTTTGTATTAACCTGGTTCCCGTAGCACTGTCTTAGCTGCAATATCATGGATCTTGCCTCCCTGGCCACTTCCATGAGATGCAATGTCAGTACAAGGTGCCATGTTTCCTCTCCATAACACAACTCAAGGATCCCAGTTCCCTAATGTAAAAACAGTGATTGCATCTGTATGAGTTTAAGTTGAATGTTGGCAATTGGATCTCACCTCATGCACTTATGAAAGACTCTACCTTACATTTTAACTCTGACATGGCCTGTGCTGCATAAAAGGCTGAGAGGAGAGGGGAGTTTCCCTTGCCAATCTTGGAGCTGCCCTGTTCAGTTATACACAAGAACTCAGGCTGCAATGAACATATCCTTCAGGCTGTGTTCAATCCTGCTGCTTTGCTGCACATTGTAACAACAGTCATACATGGACAAGATGGACGTGGTGCACTGGCTTTGCCTGCTGGCAGAGCAGAGCCCTTGCTGGCAGAATGCTGGTCTCACCCAAGAAGGCAACAGTTCAATGCCTTCTGACACAAGTCTCTCGTTCACCAGCTGTCAGCAAGAGCAAGCACCTTTGCTTCCTTTCCTGGGAATCCCATGAGTCAGGGATCAGTGCACGAAGAAGCTGAACTAAGGACATGTCAATTGTGTAACATAAAATACAGGCATAAAGTTGGAGGCAGACAATGCATATACCTTCTTCTGCTTGCTGAATGTCCAACCCATTAGGCTTTTGTCTGTCTGGCCATGCCTCAACTGATTTAACAACACAGAATTAAACCTGGCAGTATTACAAATGTTCAGTTGAAAGCTGCAAATGAACATATCTGAACTCAAGGTCCTTGTCCTTCTCTTCTCAAGTCTCATCTTCTGCCTCATCTCTTCTCCCTTCTCCCCTCCCAGTCAGCATTTTTGCAGTTAATATCATTCTCAACTCCAGCATTTCAGCAATGCACTTGGGATTTGCTACTAGAGGTTAAACTTTATTCTCCCATATGAATTTTTTTTTGTTCCACTCTTGAACAGGCATTTCTTGGAAGGACTAGGACTCACAGAACTATAGCACACAGAATCATACTGCATGTCCAGATGGTATGTAAATATTAATACTCACACAGTACTGAAGATTACAAGATAATTAGAGGCTGTATAACTATGTAACTCAGTTTATAATGAGTATGACAGTTATAGGACCAAATTTTGTCATTCTTCCAGGACTGACTCTTTGGAATCTCTTTTTTTTTCCCCCTTTGTTTATGAGGAATTAATCATTTGCAGCCTAATCCAAAAAGCTCTAGAGTCAATGCAAGTCTTCCATTGACTGCAGAAGATTTTGGTGGAGATCTCCGACTAAGTAAACTCCCTTGAGTCCTTGGCAGCTTAGATCTCAAGTACATTACAATCCTCCAGCTACCCCGTCCATCAGCAGCAGCATCAAAGTGAGTTATCAGAAACTTGCCACATGAGATTCATCCTTTGGATCAGACGAGGGGGTCAGGCAAAGCCTTTCCTTTGGACAGAGGACATGTACATCCTCAAGCACGCTAGGTCACGTACGGACAGAGCATCATTAGGTTGCTGTTTTCAAGGGTATGCTGCCGGCCTCTGCCCCCACCCTGAAACTCCAGGCCAGCTCCTGCCAGCCAGTGGCTCTCACATGGACCCCAGGGGAGTAGAGGGTCCATGGGGCTGTGCCATAGCCAAGCCTCTACAAAATGAGCACGGAGTGGAAGGTAACAGTGAAAAGTGAGCACGCTCGGGCCTCAGAAGGCACAGCCTCAGGAGAGAGTTCTTCCAATTCCCTCTCTCCTTCCCAGACACCATATTTGATGAGACTTTTCTTTTTCTGGTGGCAAAATTTTTTTTTTCTTCTGGCTTCCACACAGTTTCACACAGTCAAAGCCCTTAGCCAGCTGTATACAGCCCCCAGTGGATTTAGACTCTATTGTTCTATGTGAGCTGTTTATAGGCACTCTCTGCTTTTTCCAGATTTATTCCTTTTACTGTTTTGCTGCTAGCTGTGGATGGGTAGCAAACACTGAAAGGAAGAGATGCCAGTCGACAAATTTCCTCTCAAGTGTTGTAAGACCCCTTCACAGAACCAAACAGTCAACAGAATAGCTCCCTTGCTGAAAAACGGGTATGTTTTAAACCGTAAGAAACCTGACTGGTGAATAGCAAACACCAAATAATTAATACCGGCCCTTTTTGTTCTTAGCAAACAGTGGAAAGTCAGTCTTCAGTTAATTGTGTTCACAGAGAGGCATTTCAGAGGAGTTCACAGACAGGAAAAAACCAACAGCATCACTCTTCTCAAACGATGAGACCTAAAATAACATTTTATGGCATTCTCCCTAAACACAAAGAACCCACTTGGAGTACCATTTTATTGTATTTTCTGCACACGTTCAGTAAAACCCAAAAATGTTACAGTGAGACATTTATGAGTCCTTTGAAGTGAAAGTGTTTCTCAGGTAAATACATGTGTTTTAGGTGTTTATTATTACAATATGTTCTGAAGCCATCGCCATCCTATCTTGCTGGAAGAGTGGATGGAAACAGATCTTACTTAAAGCCAGTATTTCACCATGAGGTTATTCCATGGTACACACAAGAAAGCAGTTCATAAGGTAATATCTAAATAGTCCACATTTCACAATGCAGTTATCTTTTGTTTCTTCCTCTGCCCATATAACAACTCTTGTGCCCTGGAGGCTGAGTCTTCACAATGCAACAGCCTGCCATGCCCCAGCAGCTTATTCCCACACCCTCTGCTGCTCCTCCCTGCCCATTTGTGTACTCACCAGAACAAGCTGGCTCATGTTTTGGGCAAAATTTCTTCAGCAAATAATACTTGAGCTTCAAAGAGTTTGTAAAGTAGTTGGAATTACATTTGTAAACACATAATTTGAAAGCTTACATTGTAGCACTAGAATATGGATCATGAAGGCTTTCTTCTGCCCACTTAGACAATTTTGTATGTATCTATTGTAGAATGAATTTCAAAACATTACCGTTGACTGCAGCTTAATATGTGCTTTTTGTAGCCATTTTAAAAAGACAAGCCAACTTATCATTCATTCACATGAGTTTTCAAAAACAGCAGTCTCCCATTGATCCCTGAAACTAAATACACAAAGCAGGATGAACTGAATTTTGGCTTTGATGTTGAATGAACTTTATCAAAACAGTTTGCTGTTATTAATTTCTACTACTAAATTTTTATTTGCATGTACATGGCTGTGATTCAATTTCCTAATTACTGACTGTTCAAAGCTAAGGAAAGTAGTGATCTGAATTACCTCCGTGCTTCCACCAATGCCTTTTGCGTGTGTCATGCAATCAGCAAGGGACAGGAGGTGTCCACCGACTGCAAGCTCTCAGCTGCTCTCTCAGCAGTGCATGGAGCCGCAGCAAAGGTGGTAATCAAACCTTTGGAGAAGAACTAGTTGGAGTTCATGTTTGTAAATTCAACACTATAATGAATTTCCTCTGGAATGTCTGTAGTTGCATGTTCCTCTGAACAGTGATATGTCCACATTTTTTAAAAACGATCTCTATTCTTGGTCTAACAATTAGGCTCCATCCATGGAAATGGATGCTATGCATTCTCCTCAGAACTGTGCTGGCATAGATACCCAACAGGTCACAGCATGTTATCAGGTCATTTCTACAACCCTCTGTAAATGAGTAACTGAAGTCAGTCAATGCCAACAGCTGTAGAGCAAACTCTTACTTTTGACTGAGAAAGATTTTATGTTCAAAGCTCACTGTAGAGGACAAGAGGGTTACAGCTTTGCACTTGGAAAAGGAGTCATACCTTTCCACCATGTAAGGGTAGTCCCACCTCCTGAGTGAGGCATCAAGATACATGGTAAAGAATACAAGAATGAGGTCTGGGCAAAGAGGTATTAGTGGACATTTTCAACAACTATTCAAAAACTGGAAAAAATAAAATACCTTCCAGAATATACGTTAAAACAATGAGTCAACTAAGCTGTTTCTTTATGTTGATTTCTTAACATTTATTCATATTTATTAGGCATAGTCAAATAACAGGAAAACTATTAAATTTGACCATGGATCTGGACAGTGGATTGAGAAATGTCATAAATACTGGTTTTGATTATTTCCATAATATTCACTGCAGCTGTCTGATGGCACCAGGATGCCAATACCTTACCCCAAGGACATTGCAGCAAGTACTGCCAGCATGCTTGCCTGACTGCTCTGTTCCTCCATGTGCAAGATTGTTATAGAATCACTTAGTGACATCGAAGTACAAAAGGAAAGCTTCCAAATTATATTACCTCTCAACTTCATACAAACAACCTTTTCTATAGCATTGTCTTTATCTTACTTGGCCTTGTACTTTCAGATGACCACACATAAATTAATTGAAAATTAATTACCTTCAAATGCATCCTGTCATTTTGAAAGACCTAGCCATAGACCTTGTTTGACAGGAAAAAGATTGATTTCTAATTGGAGTAAAAGTGAATGTTAGAGGATCTTTTGAGGATTAGATTTAGCATGGTTAAGCATCTCATAACCTTTGTTTCTCCTATGTCATTGATTATCCCTGTGCCTAGTCTCAGTTACAAGCAGACGTCATCATCACTGATCTTGTTTATGGATTTAAAGCAAGTACATTTATTCCTATACAAGTTGGCAGGAAATGCAAAGGCATGGTGGGTGGAAACTGTGAGCCACAGAAACATACATGCTGCCAGCTCTGCCACCAAAGGAAAGAAGTAAGGCCACCGCTCCTGTCTGAGCAGTGTCAAACCCATGGAGGACATAGCATAAAGCTGGCTCTCTCCAAGGGCAAGGGAAAGAGTGACAGTGAAAGGAAATCTTCAAGAGAGAACTGCTACAGAGCTGATCCCTTCACCCAGGACGGAGCTGGCCCTGAAGAGTGCTCCCTGAGCTGCAGATACAAAAGACAGAAAAAACCCTGACAAGAGTTTTGGGGCATTGACAAGTCAGCTGAAACCCAAAAGATCCTTCTACATATGAGCTTGCTGTGATTAGATTAAGTGTTCTTTTTCTGTAATTTATTCTCCTACCTCTTTTATAAACATTTGTAACTGTGTTGCCTATATTAGATGCTGTAAATACTTCTCCTGGCACTCTTCCCAAAACTCTCCTTTAATTTAAACCAGGCTAAGGTAGCTGCATAAGATCAAAGTGTTTTTCATCAAGACTATAGTGAATTAAAAAAACCTGAATACTAAACCATATCAAGTATCCAGCTCCCCAACATGATA